>JAUMHP010000010.1:1821488-1885846 GCA_032361065.1 Enteromius trimaculatus | reverse complement strand
AGAGAGATTAATATTTTTACATTCAATTGATCTGAAGTGGAAGTAAAGACATTTATAATGTTACAAAATTCAGTTTCATTTACATAATTTCATTTAAAACTTTTTTTTAAACAAAGAATTATATTTTAAAATATATTATTATTATTGCTGGGCAATCGCAACCAAAATAAAAGTTTTAATATATGTTTATATTTATTATGTATATACAGTACGAACACACATGCATGTATATATTTATGAATAAATTGTTATTTGTTGATATATTAAAGGAATGGTTTACCCAAAAATTTAAATTACCCCATATTTTATTTACCCCGAAGCCATCCAGGGTGTTCCGGCTTCTTGGCTGACCTGTGTCGAGTCAGAAGTCAGCCAAGAAGCCAGATGCGCTCTAGCCAGCAGGTGACTGTAACGCACCTTTTGAAGCTGTACAGTATGCCAAGCACCATTAAAATACGAAGGAGGAATTCGACACTCAGTCAGTTATTTATGATATAATAATAATGAAATATTTTTGTTACCAAAACCCCTTCAGAGAACCCCCTGAAGGCGTATAGGTTAGCTTTACATCGCAGTACTTATTATTATACTGCGCAGTATTAACGCAGTACCCTATCCATCCGCAAAAACTCTGACTTGTATTCATCTAAAAAAATTTAAAATAATTCCAATACTGTACACCTGGGATGGCTTTGGGGTGAGTAAAATATGGGGTAGTGTGATTTTCATTTTGGGGTGAACTATTCCTTTAAATCTATTTATTTATAAAATAAATTATTTGAATATAAACATATGTAAATATGTTTCAATTTGAAATTATATACTGTATGTGTGTGTGTCGCTATATATACACATAATAAATATACACAGTTCACAAACATAGATTACATAAACAAAAACTTTTATTTTGGATCTGATTAATTGAGGTTAATTATTGCTAAGCACTAATTAATATATAAACAAATATAAGAATAATATATATATATTTCTCAAAAGTATAAAGCAGCACAACTGTTTTACATTCTGATCATGATAAGGAAAAAAATCTCCCCAAATAAGTTCCAAAGCAGCATATTAGAGTACTGCTGAATAAATTACATTTTAAAGTATTAAAGTATAATTAAAAAATTAATTGTAATAACTTATATAGTAAAATAATATTTTTTAAATATTTTTAAATATTTATAATTTAAAAAAAATATTTTTGATGATTATTAATTAATTCAGTTGTAAGTAAATATTACCAACCCCAAACTTTTGAACACTTACTTTCAAAGAAAGAAAGAAAGATTCCTTCAGTCATGTAGTTGAGTCACAAGAATGTTGTCAAGCAGTCATGTCTCGGCCAAGCTTAGCAGTTGATATCACAGTTTTATTATGAAGCCACAGTAGCGTAGTGATCTGAGATGTTATCTAACTAGCCATCTGTCACATGACTCTCTATCTCTCTTGCTTTCTAAATGAAAAAAACAAGCGCAGATTATTTTTCTGAGGGTCCTTAATCGCATGAAGGGAAATACGTTAAGATCAATCTAAAAGGTAAGATAAATCTTTAAAAGCCTTAACACCAATATTAAGGGTACGGATGTTATCACACATAATGCTTGCATATTACATTGCAAAATGCATATAGCCTAAGTAAGAATTTGTGTGTTTTCATAATTCCGAATTTAAATGCTCAAGATGCGAGGCTAACGAATCGGAATTCTCTTCATGGCGGCAAAGTCATTGTTCGGATTTTGACCTTGTCCACTCTTTCACCCTTTTCTCCATCTCTCTTTCTTTCTCTCCAGCTCTCAGACCTCTCACCCACTCTATCCATCTATAAGTGTGAGCGCACAAGCTCGTTTCCATGGGAACTCCTGCAATCTAAACCATCTCAGTGCCTGGGCCGACCCGCTGAACAAACACACGCAACGACCGCAGAACATCCCCTTGCTCAATGTACAGATTTGGATTTTAGGAAAGAGGGAGGAGCAGGGAAGCTAACAAGAGACAGAGAACACCTGGAGGAAAATGGAACAGATAGAAAAAATGTAGCGCACTGTGGCGTCAAATACAGAAACTCGTTAAGGAAAAGAGAGGGAGAGAAAATATAAAATCTGAAAATAGCCGATACCACCTCTCCTAGCAGCCCTGCATACATTTGCATGATAAGCAGCAAAATGCTGACACTCGCTGAGAGGTGAACACGTGAACCCTGGGAGAAAGTTCATGAGTTGGATGAACAGGAAGTGGATGGGTACGGCCAATCGGAAAGAAGATGGACAGAACTGGGGTTAAAGGGGTTTGTTAGGGACAGCTGTAGCAATATTTGGTCTTTGCTGAGAATGAGTTTTACTGTAATGCGTGTGTATTCCTGATAAATGTTTTAAAGCATTTCCGGTCTTGAGGTTTTTTTTTTTAAATAACTGAGACTATATAGCGTTTGATTCAGAATATATAATAACATATGAACAGATTACAGAACATAAGGCAGCCTATCAGTTTTTTATTGGTATTAGTTAATATTGGAAATATTCATCAATATAAGATATTAATGTGGGTACGTTTTCTATTTTTATTTCGATATTTAGATTATCACTGCCATTAATACAAAATGCTTTTATTTGAAAAGTAAAAATTTAGTGAAAAAATATTGCACTTTAAAAAACACCAAAGCTGAATTTTCAGAATCATTACACCAGTCTTCGGTGTCACAAAATCCTTCATTCTAATATGCTGATTTATAATCAATGCTGTGCTGCTTAATATTTTTGGGGTCCTGTGATACTTTTTTCAGTATTCTTTGATAAATACCAAAGTAAAAAAATTCTTTTTTTACAAGAAATTAATACTTTTAATCAGCAAGAATATCTTAAATGGATAAAAGTGATAGTAAAGACTTATATTGTTACAAAGTATTTTAATTTAATAAATGCTGGTTCTTTTAATTATTTTAATTTATTTACAGAATCAAAGAAAACAAGGTTCCAAAAGAATATTACGCAACACAAAAGTTTCATAAAGCAGCATATTATAATGATTTTTGAATGATCATGTTACACACAAGCCTGGAGTAATGGATGATAATTTAGATTTAAAATATCTTAAAGTACACACACACACACACACACACACATATATATGTATTTATTGATTTGTTTATTTATTTTTCATGTAAACATCACATGCTGCCATTGTTTTGAGAGTGTATGTGTGTCTGTTAATCCATGGCTCAGTCCCACCTGCTATTTTGAGACAGTAAATCCTGGACAACTGACATGCTGCACCCAACAAACAACGTTGTCACTCTGTAGATACACACACACACACACACACACACTTCCTGCTTATTCCTTTTTTCAACCTGTGTTGGTTATCCTTTAATATGGTTAAATGTATTGAATAGTGGGATGAGTCAGATGCCTGAGGAAGGAGGAATACATTTGGCTGATGAGAGGATCACTATAAATAGAGGAGGGTAAAGATAGAAGCACAGCGTCTATCACCTCTCATCAGAACGGTGAGCTGATAACGGCAAAAGGGACAAACTTACTCAAAGCAGGTGGGAGCCAGGATACTTTATTGCTCACATTTCTTTTCAGTATCTCAGGATTTATGTGTATATAAACAGACTCAGGCATTGGAACAGACAGAAATATATTTCATTTACCCGAATGAAACATCTGTGACCAGCACAGATCGGTTAAGAAGCCTCTCAGTCTTTAAACAGCTCTGAATTGGGCTTAACTCACAAAAGAGCCTATAGTGGGACGTTGGGTCAGGAAGGTAGGAACATGGGTAATTTTACAGAAAGCAAGGACACTGCAGTGCTTGAACTATTCTGGTCTGCGTAGCTTGAGGTGCCACTGAAAATAACTCAACTGCCCTTCATATCTAAAGAGAGACTCTTGTCTGTGTGTGTAAGACTCATTGATTGGATCTGTTTGTGGAAACATGACAACACTCTTCCACCTCTAGGTAGCAAGAACTGCTCTCACCTGCTATTGGTGGTATGGTCGCCATTGCAGCAAAGCTCAAAGATCATGTAACAATTTGTGTTAAACCTATTCATACTACTAGGAATACACCGAATGTCCGGCAACCAGAATTATCAGCCTGGAAAATGTGAAAAAAAAAAAAAAAAAGGCTAGATACACAAAAAGACTTTATAAAGTGTACAAAACAATGACATGATTTCATCAAATAGCGAGGAAGCATTTGAGCGGAAGCGGCTGTGTATCTGTGTGTATTTGTCCATCTTTTGGTCGCCTCTACAATCTGATTCCTCGAAATATTTCCATTCCTTAATGTTCTGTTACATTCTTATTAATAAAATATAACTTTCACTACACATCAAAATACACTGATTTAGGTCTCAATCGTCTCAACAACAACATAATAGCAACAATTCCTGTATCATGGAGTCATCATAAAAACTGTGACTCCGATGAATGAAAGAACAAACACTTGAGTAACGGACTTTACTGGTCAAGTTGTTTGTTTTTGTTACACTAAAAGACTCATTCATTTGCTTGAGAGTAAAACTTCACTAGTCAAGCTAAAAGAATCAGCTCATGAGAGTCATTAGCTTGGTGATCGCATTTCACTGGTCGTTTGTTTTTGATTCAATAAATGTAGCAGTCATTTTCTAGAGAGTAAATCTTCACTGGTTCAAGCGGTTTGTTTATAACTGGCTCATGTAAAAAACTGCCTCATAAGAGTCATTAGCTTGGTGATCGGATTTCATTGGTCATGCTGTCCAAGAGTCATTCAGTCAGTGAATTAAACATAATTGGTCATGCTGTATGTTCTATGCTGATTTATAAAACAGTACTTTAATATACAGCGGGAGGACCATATCCAGAAGACAACATCACTTATTAGTTCTTATATACTGCACAGACCTGATCGGATCTGTTTTTTGTTCTTGGATTTCTCATGCGTGTGTCAAATCAGCCAACCTCGGCAGGTCAGAAGAAGCAGACTGCTTTGGATCAATATGAAAGATCAACCAGAGATCAATAGTTGTGTGTACATACAATCATACACACCAAGGCTTTGCTTAGGCAACTGGATACAAACCGGAGTGATGCTGAGCTCTCATTTATGCCCAGAGCAAAGTCGCACATTAGCACTAACTGACTGTTTGCACGGAGACGCTAGAATTAAGTGATCTCCAGCCAAGCTCATCCTCAGTTTACTGACACCTCTGAAAAGAGGCCTGTGATTAACGCAACATCTAGACAACACAACTATTATTTAGACACAGAGCTTGTATGTGTGTGTTTCATTGCCTGTTGCGATTGTATGTGGATGTGCCTTTGTGTGGGCGCTTTGTAGTTGTTTGTTGCCCCTTACATTTGTGTGTTAACATACACATTTACAGGCCTATTATCACAGCTCATTGATGAATTAGCCTAGCGTGTCAAAACAGCAATAATATGTTAAATGAAAAGGAGACATGCTTGAATAGGGTTAGTGAAACCTAAAAATAACAACATTTAGAAGAAATAATAACATTTCCACTGTAAAGTGTCCATAATGTTCTTTAGGCAACCATTGATGCACCATAGATAAAGAGACGTTGTTTTTAAAAGAGTATAAACGGGGAAATGTTCATTATGGTGACCGTAAGCCTGAATTTTAAAGTTAAAAGCACAGACATTGTCGATTTGTGCTAACCTGCCAGATTTTCCTACCTCACATTAAAAAGTAGGTAGTACAATTTAACAACGAAAAATGCTACCTGTCAAATTATGTTTTATTAATGTCTACACATACCCCAACTCTAAACCTTACAGTAATGCAAATATTATGTTATATATGTTATATTCGCGGTTTTGACTATAATGTATACAGCTACTGGAAACCAATAATAAATATATTTTTCTACCTATTATTTTGTGTTTTATTCATGTCTACACTTACCCCAACCCTAAACCTACCCTTACAGTAATGAAGACAAATAAAATAAATATTGTTGTTCAGGGTGAGAAAAAAAGAATGCAATATTGACGTGCGCGTGGACAGTAAGCCCGGGTAGGAAAATCTGGCGTGTAGGAAAAAATGTCAGAACACCGGCTGTAGGAATGTACATCCATCTTGCAGCTATAAGAGGCAGAAAAATTGGTACAATTTTATGTCTGACTAGAAATAGAAGCCTAGAGGAAATAAGAACATGACTTAAGCATCTTATTTGCTTTTGATGTCACAGATGACAAACCTTGAAACATGCACTGATGAAATTCAACAGCCACAATTGCTCAATAAAATAAAAAGACATATAGTTTTGGGATGGTGTGAGTAGGTGATTTTTAATTTTTGGGAGAACTGTGCCTGAATTTTGTCTCTATTGTCTGAATTTTGATTGAATTGTCAATCATCTTCGCTGATGCGTTCAGTCAGTTATAACCTGAGTGGGGAATTAAACAAAGCCATTTCTGAATCAAATTCCAGCATTGCTGCTTTGAATCCGCATCATTAGTTTAGCTCCGCTGAAGACGGGTATCTCCCAGCACCAGCCTCAGGTCTGTGAGTGGGCTCTCAGAACATAAACTCGACACACACCCAGGAAAGAACAGCTTCAGCCCCCGCACACACACACAGAAGCATTAAAGAGTGGGATTTCCCTAATGGACACTGCTGCTTTCCACACACACACACACACTTCCTCTCACTCATGAGTATCTTGGCGCTGGCCTTTCTAATGCACTAATGATGTATCACAAAAACGAGAGGATTTCATGAATCTATCAAACGCCCACCATGAGGACAAACTAGTCCTCTGATCATTACTGTTCAGGGATTGCACAACACCATTATTACATTTATTTTTTATTACTATTTATGTTTTCCAAAGATTTAGACTGGTTAAAATGGCAAATTAAAAATAACATATGGTTTAACATAAAATGTTTGAATTTACATAAACAAGGACACCACCAACAAGGTGTTGTTGGTGATCGGTGAGATTTTTTCGATCAGACTTTATTTTAAGGTCAAATTTAAGCTATTAACAATCATCAACTGTGACTTTTGCAGCTTATTAATATTTAGTAAGGTAGTTCTTAAGTTTAGATTAGGTATGTAGAATATGGTCCTCATGCAGAATTTTTTGTGTAAAATGCAATATTTGTTTAAAGACTTTTGCTGAATAGAAAGTTTAAAAACAGCAGCATATATTTGTAACTCAATTCTTTTGCGACACTATAAATGCCTTTAATGATTTTGATCAATTCAATGCATCCTTGCTGAAAAAAAAAAAGATCTTACTGATGCAAAGCTTTTGCATGTATAAAATACATAACAGCTGACATCACACCCACTACATCTGTCTTTGCAACAGTTTTCTACATGTGCTAATTTGCTGTGGACTCTAGAGTCTCACCTTCACTGGAGGATCCTGTCAGATCGATGACGACGTACACTTTGCCTTCGGGCTCCAAGTCGATCTGTAGAGAGGAAACAGAGAGAAGCAGCCAATCAGAAGAGAGCATCTCAGCACAAATAGGGAGACAGAGTCACCCAGAAGCACATTATTCACCGACTTTGTGAAGGCGCTCTGTAAACATCTCATTCAACATCACCTTCACTTTTATCAGCTGCTGTCAAAGTTCACGATCCCAGTAATAGATTCCCTCTGTGAATCTCCCTCTACAGGGATGGGCCCCTAACTAACTTCCTGCTCTCTGCCTCTTTTTGTTGTCTCTAAGGATGGAGGGTGGCAGAGAGTTGGCAGGGAAACTGCTTGGGTTTTATAATTCCTTTTTAAACAATTTCCTGCCAGTGCAGCACATCCCCAAGCGACCCACGCAGACCCCACGCGGGCCCGACGCCTAGCCGAGATTCGACGCCCACTCGCCATCAGATCCACAATGTCAGGAAACCACTGCTTAATCTTATTATGCAGTGAGAGAGTGAGAACACAGGCCCCGCGGTGCATATGTGGAGGTGGATGGAGGTGTCGAAGAGAGAGATATTGAGCTGCATTCACAGAGCATCTCAAAATAGGAGGCCTGTTTTATTTTTCTCTTCACAGCGATCTAGATCATCAGGGACACGGCGGACCCGGTGCCAGATCAGCACTCCCGGTCTTAGCCTCTTCCTGAATACAGGAATTAGGACACGAGGAACAGCGCAAGCTCATCCGATGCGCTTAGCAGCAGAAACAACTTTGTTCGTCCGGGTTTCAGTCACAGTTTGTGCTGTGGGAGTTGCGTTTCTGTCGCTTTGCCCCAAGTTTAACCTGCTCTCTCTGCTGGAAGGGTGAAAAAAAAGAGATTTAAGCTTTCCACTCCTGATGAAATCATCAAGTTTTGCTGCACTTTTGTAAATCAACCTGAACACTTTAGACACATCAGACTGGAAATTACAACCAAAAGTCGCTTCGAGATGAAAGTTGCGACTGCAGAGCTGCTAATGATGTCATCTGAAATGCTAACAGGGTGATGACATGTCTGTTATTCAGCCACGAGGACCCTCTCCCCCACCCTCTCTCTTCCTGTGATGTCATGAGATTCCATTCAACAGCAGCCTCCTTGAGTGTGTTTGTCTCCGAGGAGCAACAGCCACTAAATTTAGCCGAGGAAGGAAAGGCCACTGCGTGTGTGTGAACGTGCAAGGATGGAGCGGTGTGCTCTAGTCTCCCCGATGACACTCTCCAGGAAACCAGTATCATGCTTTGCTAAACAATGTTGGCAAGACTGCTTTGCTGCTCGTGTATGTAAGTTCTTGATCCTGTCCGGCCGTCGCCGGCTTGAAAGCTCTTTTTCAAAGCTGCTGTCATCATACAGGCCCAAGGACAGCCTGCAGACGGCAGTCTAGTTATAGCGATTAGTACACACACACACTTTATTTTAAGGTGTCCTTGTTACAGTGGAATTATATATTTAATTACTGAGTAATATTTATTAACTACATGTTCTTACTATATGTTTAGGGTTAGAATTAGGGGTTGGCTTGCATGTAATTATGCACAATTGTTTGGTTTTAACATTTTTGTGTTAAGTTGTTATAAGTATAAACCTTGCTAATTTATTCTTAAATTTAAAATAATAATTAATAATAATAATTCATATTTTTCTTTTTCTCCAGTAAGATTTTAAGAACTACTTGATGCAAACTTAGAAGATCAGGATGATAAGATTAATTGAGGTTCATGAATAAAATAAAAAAAAAAACTAAACAACTAACAATTTGCAGTGTGATAGACTAATATATACATATGTGTGTGTGTGATTATTATAATGTGATTATTATATTAAGAATTAAATATGCGTCATTCAGTCATACTTATTTGGGAGCAAGACAAGAAAATTATTTTATTTGATGTATCTGCAGAAATAAAGGGGTGTATAATAAGTAGGGTTGCACAATTCTGGGAATTTTCAAGACTGGAAACTTACCATGGGAATTAACAGGAATTTACTGGACCCCTGTACTGTACCTGTACTGGTCAAAAGTTTAGGCACATTTTCATTTTAATTTGCAACCTAATAATGAGCATCCGCTAAATCCTAAAATGGCAATAATGCTTTTGGTTTTGTTGTCTTTATTCATATGCACAAACAAGAGAGCAAGTCATGTGAATTTTGGCCCTACATTATTAAAAGAAAGAGAGCCTGTGGCATGATACTAGTCTAATATAGCCTATTTATATTAAGCCATCACATATGGCTCAAATGATGCTGCTATGTATTTTAAGTATCTCAGTAAAAGTGGAACAAAATACAACTTTATCACTGTAAATCAGCTTACAACAAATAAAAGTTTTAAATAGAACAGAACATTACAGTTTAAGTTATAATATGTGTTTGTTTTACTTCTGAGAAAAAAAATTGTACATATAAATGAGATAAATTACAAATGTAAGGTCTGAGAATTGTACACCAGAGAGCACCATGAGCATAAACTTCAGACAGATGTACAGATGCCTGTCAATCAAAGCTGATCTGTTCCTTTTGAATAATGTACAGCAACACTGCTGCAGAGTGTTAGATCACATTACTTGCAAAGAGAAACTACTTTTTTCTACCTGCATTGAACATTTTCTGTGCTGTTTCTCGCTTCCTCATTCTTTAGCATTTCTGAGGCTTTTTTCCCCCTTTTTGTAATAAACAATTAATAATTACCATATGCATATACATAAATATTTCTGAATTATTCTTAATAATGCAATATGCATATATTTGCATAGATATTTGTATATCTATTTATATAACTGCTTATATATGTATATACACAAATATTTTGCAAAAAAAATCTACATATTTATACTTATACTAATTTTGTACATATTTTGAGTACATCATTTGCAGTGCTTCATGTTTAGCTCATTGCCTCATATATCAAAAGTCTCAAACTCAAATGATGTTTGACTTGAGCATTTAATAATTTGAAAGAATTTAATAATTTGAAAGAATTAAATGGGAAAATACTAAGCTCTTGAAAATCCTGGGCAGTCACTGTTGCACTCCATACACAAAAATCAATTATAACAGTGGATGCTACTGGGGTCAAACTAAAGGCATCATACGGATATCATGAGGACATAATGGGAGAGCAAAAGTGAAAAACAGAGAGAGAAAGGGGAGAAAGGGAGGATAAAACCCAGAGATAAGCCGTGGGACATAATCAGCTCCTCTTATGCAACACCCTGCAGCTCAAGCTCGTCCACACCCACAGCTCAAGAGGCTCACTGCCTCACCGTCTCTTCCCTTAGAAAAGACATATCACACATGACATCTCTTTAATATCTCTACTGTTTCTCCAAGACAGAAATGACATGACATGGAGAACAGACAGAAACTCTAGTAACCTTGCATATGTAGAGTTTCAGATCTCTGTATATCTCAAAATGTGCTCAGATTTGACAAAGTCTTCAATAGACTGAGCACAAACATTTCTCAAATTCTAGATATAGATCAGTTCTCTTCCTGAATGTTAACAATTCTCTCACTTGTTTCGAATTTTAGCAGAATCATCATAAAGTATCAGAAAGCACAAGCATATTTTCCATGCACAACAAGATGTTTTTAAGGTTGGAAATTCCAAATCAGCAAATAATATCTACCTGGTCACATGGCATAAACGCACCTACGTGCACTTTTAAGTGAGACACGAAATATGTACCAACAAGTACATATAACTGCAGTTTCCATAAGATATGAACAAGAGAGGAAGAAAAATCTGACATCTTTTATTCCTTTCCCCACAAATTTGCAGTTTTACACAATTACTTCTAGAATATCATGTTATGACTTCAAAACAATATTAATAAGCATCACACATATCAATAGAATATACTGTTCAAAGTTGCAACTAAAGTATTTGGACGATTTCTACAACTTATCTGGGACGTGAGCGGAACATGTTGAATAGTTAATGTGATGAACTAAACCTGTGGTAACTCTGCAAGGACACTTGTGAGAACTTGAGGAGAACTGACTTCATACATCCAAAAACCTCTACTCAGGACCAGTTTCACACATGCGCATATGCCGCTGTGCAGTGTGTGCTGTAAGGCTATCGAGTACAACACGAGGAAAACAAACTCTTGCTCTGGTTACTGTCCTCCAGTGCCTGAACGTGCACCCCTCATTGGCCCTGAGTCTCTTGCTCGCCCTCTCTCTGTTCTAATCACCGCTGTGCAAACAGATACCCGCAAGCCACATAAAACACATGCCGCTCACGCTCTCCCGAACACGCGTCTCCATGGAAAAATGCTTAGTGCTGCTCGGCGTTCCAAAAACAAGCTGAGGTTTTTTTTTAAACAACAGGATTTCGAAAAAATTTTGTTAGCATTTAAAGGAATGGTTAATGAAAATTTCATTTACTCACTACTTATGTCTTTCCAAACCTGCATGAATTTCTATGATGAACACAAAAGAGGATATTTTCAAAGAAATGTTCAGTTGAAGGTCCCCGTCGACTTCCATAGTATATTCAACATTAGAAATAAACTCATAAAGGCCCACTCATGCCAAAAACATCAACTACAGAGATAGCTGTAATGATAAGCATCCAATGCAATATTGTTCTGTTTATTATAAGTGCATATTGCCATTATGTTGTCTATGGCTTTAAATTCCTGAGCCGTTATCATTGCAATTGTGGTGTGGACTTTCTTATTTTTATTATAAGAATGATTATTAAAAGTTTACAATTAGCATTATCATTCTTAGCCTTTTTAAATCCATTTGACTTTTTTTTGTTCAGCAACAGAAACATGTTTTGTCCATTCAATGTAAGTCATTGCAAACTCATTAACATTTATATGGGAAAATAAAGAGCTTATTCTGTTGTGTTTCACAGAAAACAAAGTCATACAGGTTTGGAATTACATGAGGGTGCAGTAAATGATGACCAAATTTTCATTTCTTGGTAAAGTAGGCTATGCCTTTAACATGACATGCTGAATTTGTTATATGATGCACTGGGAAGACAGCTCATGGTAGATTTCCACCTTGTACATTCAGCACTAACGTTACACGTGGAGGTGGTTGCGATTTATGGATCTCAGTACTAAATATAAAAAGTGATGCGTCAATCCCAGACCGCACGAAAAAGGCGGCCTGTTTCTTTAAAAATGAAAATTGAAAGGAGTGAAGCTGTGTTTAAGTAGTTCATTACATTACGCCATTAGTCCTATTAGGACTGTTGATTTGACTAGAGGATAGGGAACTGAGGCTTCTCTGTAGGGATGCGTGAAAAGAAAGAAATACTGCGCCTGAAGACTGTCCAGCTCTTGGGAAATCAAAAGTAGGTCCGGTAAGTTTTAAACACATGTCCCACTGATTTCTAAATTAATGTAAATCTAAGATTAAACATTGAGGAACACTTTCTCTTCCTTCCTCCTCAATTTCCCCCTCTCCTCCTTTATACATTTCTTACTCTCTCTAAGACAGTTTGAGCTCAGCAACCGTCCTCCTACGTCCATCTGTCAACAGCAGAGTCTCAGCATGGCGTCGGGGCGGCACGCACGGCTCCCATTCACACTCAAAATCACACACAAACGCGGCCATACGAGCACATTCAGCTCCATCAACGCACCGGCTCTGAGTGAAACCTTCAGAGCTCTATGAATTACTAATAAGACACCACACCGAGGCTAATTGTGCATAATTCATGATACAGACTAATAATGGGAGCCTTTGAAGGTCTGATTGGAATTCAGTTTGAATAAACACTAGGTCCTGAGAGGGCTTCACAGCTTTAATTTAGTAAATAGCGTAAAAAGACAAGACCAGACAAAATGAAATAAGCCATCTGGAGAAAAAAAACACTCATGTAACTGTGGGCAGAGAAACAGACTACAAGTCTTTGTGTCTCAAACATCATGAGATGAGAATTACTTTGATTTAATCTCGGCATCAAATGAGTGCTCACACACACACACAAGGCAATAGCTGTGGTGCTATGGTGTGTGAGTGTGAACACACAGTGTGAAAAGGATGCTGAGAAGATTCGAGTCTGTTGCCGACTCCTGCAGAGAAGATGACTGCAGATATGATGATGGTCATGATGGGAAATTCTGGCCCCACTCTGGGCCATATGAGCATTTGTTTAGGAAAAGAAGTCTTATATCTTATGTCTAAGACATTTGGGATCAGTGAGATTTTTTAAATATCTTTTGAAACAAGCTTGAGGATGAATTTATTTGATCAAAAGTGCAGTAAAACGATAATACGTAAAATATTACTTTTGTATTTTAGCATATTTAAAAAAAAATGTAACCATTCAGTGAATATAAGCTATACAAGAACAGCATTTATTTGAAACAGAAATAATATAAAAATGTATTTACAGTCACTTTTGGTCAATTTAATGCATCCTTGTCGAATAAAAGTAATTTCAGTTAAAAAAATTAATTAATACTGTTGGTTTTTGAACGGCATTAAAAGACCTTAAAAGATGATGACCAAAAAGTTAATCTATTTCAACACTGAATCCAATAAGGCTTCAGATTTGTAAAATAATATGAAATCAATCGCATTCACATTTCCTATCACTTATTTTCATACTCCTGTATATGAACATGCCCTTGAATCTACAACAACAAGTCAGTTGAAAACCCATTAGCACCAGCTGTAAAGAGAAGGTATTCACATATGCGGTGTATTATGCTGTGGAGGTGAGAGTACAAGTGTGTGTGAGTGTGTGTAACTGGGTCATGTAGATAGCGGTGCAGATCAGGCATATTTGCCAGAGTATCTCATATGTCACCTGTATTGTTCCCTTTCACTGTAAGCATGCTCGATGTGCCCCAGGCGAGAGCTCGACGCAGCATGTGAAAGCTAGACAACCGGCGGTCACATACACAAATCTGAAAACACACACCTACAAACCCAACTACCCAAGAGGTACAAATGAGGACAGACACAATTAAATACATTATATATTTGTTGAGCCATTCTGTTAAAGACATTTCACCAGTATCTCATTGAGTCATTTCATGAAATTAATTAGTACTGCTGGATGAACTGATCCCGCTTACCCATGATTCACCCTCCCCCTCAAATCCTGATATTTGAGAAGTGATGAAAAACACTGTGAACTGATGTGTGACAAACACCAGGCCAAAGGCATGACAAGAAGGTCTCTGTCTGTACAAGTCGACATGTCACCACCTACGTCTAGAAGCACAGATATGGGATTCCTAAGAAATCCCTGATGGGTGAAGGAACTCAATCAACACCCAGCTCTGATGCGCTTTGGCTTGGCAAGAGGGTGAAATTGGGTTCCTGTGGCAACGGTATGCCAAAGAGGCGGGAGAAGCTGGTTTTCAGCCTGGCCTAAAGACAGGGAGAAGTAAGGGCAGATGATGTCAATGTCCAGTAACCAGGAAGTACTGTATAGCTAACACCAATGTTTAAGAGGAGACAATGGAAAAGAGAGCTGCTGGGCATAAACCTGTAAAATACTGAGTGCAACCGATAACTGTAATGTAAGCTGTAATGCAGTGGAAAGACATTAAGGAAACTGCAGGCCTTTAAAGCTCATTATCTGCAGCTAAAGCAACACTCCTAGTGAAATGTGTTTTAAGCATTTGGAGCTGGTTTGTAATGGACTGGATGTAATGTCAGGACCATAAATATCTGTGAATTTAACAAGGAGAGCTCAGACAACAAAATGGAAGGGAAGGAAACCCAGCAGAGAGAAGGTGAAGGAAGCAGAGGAACAGCAGGAGGAGGACAATACGAGGAAGGAGAATGAATGAACCCGAAAAAGACAAGAGCGAGTGGCCACAAGTTCTCAGACCCCTCTTTCTCTGACTCTTTACAGATGACCCCCTCAGTAAAAGCCTGGTAATTGAAGGCAGAGATAGCCCTACAGATAAGAACCACTTTCGCTTGTGATAATGGGATTGTTGCTAACTTGAGCTAAGGGTGTCGTGGATGATCTGTGCCGGGTCAGACATTCCATAAAGAGGCTGATGGAAGGCTTGTAAATTATTCAGTCCGTTCCTGCCTCACACAACAAAGACGGGTGGCTGTGTCTCAGTAGTGTCTGAGAACCAGCCAAAAGACCAGGCTCCAATTACCTCTTCCGCTAAACGCTACACAGACAAACCCAACTAACCATTGGTTTAGCATAGGGAGAAGATGCGAGTGCCCAAAAGTGGTGCAATTTCTGAAAACTTTGTTGCATCGGGCCACAACATGCGGTTGAGGAACGATTGCAGGCCAGAAACCAAACAGAGAAGTGGTAAAGCAACAAACATGACACAACCGTGTCTTCTTCCGAGTCTGAGCTCCTGGTTGGTTACATTTTCCACTGAACAGTTTTGTAACACTGCTGCTACTGTTTCTCTGTGGTTCTGTTTGTGTTTGTTGAAGTAGAGGAGGCTTCCTAAATTAGTAAGCATGCTCTCCTTGTTCCAAGCAGAATAAAGCTCCACCTGTGTGGGCAACAGTGGGAGTCAATGTACGGATGAAGCTCATTGGATGTGTATTCACTCTGTGAAGAGCATGGGTTTCTTAGGAGACGTCTGGCTCCAGCTTTCGCTACTCAAATGACCTGCTAAGAAACAACTGTCTTCCTAAAAACTTGTCTATTTTGGTTTCTTTTTCAGGTACACTGTACCTTCATGCATTCCTTTGAGATGACACTAAAAACTTTTTACAAAAAATGTAACTAAAGGCTCAGTATACCGGTTTTCTATTCTAATTACACCATGTATTCTAATAGAAACAATAATACTCCAACAAATGTAATATGGCATTACAAGCCGGTTTGTGCAAAAATTCTGAATTAAATAATTGACCTCCTTTTAATTTATTAGCTGGAATTAGAACTGAATTGATCTCATTCTATGACATTAATTCAGTTCAGTTCATTAATTCAGTTTTCTTACTGGTCCACAGAAGTCAATTTATAATGTATGATGAAATATACATAGTAAATAACTGCATTGTCTATTTATATGCACAAATTCCGAGTATGGGTCACCAAACTTGGCTACACGTCACATCCTTTCCTTTCCTCCTTTCCTTATATGTCATTCCATCTGGTGCAGCACGATTAATCATATCGCAATCGCGATGTCAGCCTATGCGATTACAGAAAATGATATTGCAATTATATTAAATAAATAAATGTATGGACGTAACAAGACATTCATTCTTGCTCACACCAGACGCGAGTGAAGCGGTAAGCGTGAGTCATTTACATGTTAAGTCAATGCAAATACGCAATTAGACGGCCTGCAGCACAATTCGCGCAAATTAAGCGTTGTTTCCCGAATTTTGACTCCCGGCCGAATTATGACTCCCCTCATTGAAATCAATAGTAATCCTAACCCCTCCCCCACACCTAACACTAAACCTACCAAAAACAAGCTGTAACAGGCTGTAAACAAGCATCTTTCTGTCGTATTTCCAGCGTTCTTTCGTGCCATGTGTTTTGATTTATGTCATTTCTCTGCACCTTCTACGCGCTGTGTGAAAGCTCTCATCCGTTAACATGGGTGCCAGAAAAACTATGCGCTGCTTGCACCCTAATGACGCGTGCAGTGTGAAACCGGCGTAAACTCGGTATGTTCAAGCGCCCAACTACACGTGAATAGCGAGATATATAAGTCACCTCAGGTGTGAACGCACATTTAGCAAAGAGGGATTTAAGAAAACGATTGGCACACTGGACAAGAGGAGCCAAAATAAATATATTAAGTATATGTTACATCCTGCTAAAATGTTTTGGGACAACATGCAAAAATATAAAAATTTAATGTTAACTGAATGTAATTTAATTCAGTAATGTAAAGATGTTACTGTTGTTTAATTTTGTACAATTTAGTTTTAATTTGTTGTTGCTAGATTGCACTGTATAGGCTACTTTATCTCAGTTGAGAAGCAACTCAGATTTCAGCATTATTAGTAATCTGTGTGTGCATTTTCCTTGATAACCAGCAAGTTGAGTCAAACCACTTATATACCGTATCGCAATTGCACATTTTTACCTTAGCAATCGCACATTTTTCCCAAATCGTGCAGCCCTAATTCCATCTATATGCAAAGTCTACTGAATGCACTTCAAAGCTATTTTTTTTCTACTATTCCCAAGAGCTGGTTTAAGAAAACAAAAGCTTTTTGAATTGAAAATTACAAATTTTATACTCCTATTCAAATTCTGGATTCTATTTTCTCTCTCAATTCCAATTTAGGAATTTATTTGTAGTTTTAAACATTCTTAATGCACACAACACTCAACACTTTCACCCTCTATCTACGGTAATCAACACTAAAAAGCAAACACTTGCTTTTATTAATTTGTGTAACAAGACATGGCAGATGAAGATTGTGCTTTTGTGCCTCTCTGGGAAATTAGACATACCAGAGCTTCCATGTCCGAATCATTATCAAGCGTGTCTGTGGCGATGAATTCTGACAAAATGCTCAGCTCCAATTAAATCAGATGCACTGGCCATGATTAACATATGGCAGAAACTACCCGTTTTGTTGAGCTGTACCAGCACTTGTGCATTCGAATGACAAAGTTAGCATGTGGCGACTAGCATTATTTGCTTAAGCAGTAAAATTAGTTTAGCATACACCTAGGATAACTATTTTCAACTTGGCAAATACTTTCCTTAAGCATACAGGTTGAATACAAGAGCTGGCCGGAGAGACAGATGGCTTAGAATGTGTTATGATTAGGCAGGTCATCAAAGCCGTTATGAGGGAATGCAGAGATTAAATTGATTTCCTTCTCACTCACTCGCCTGACACATTTACAGCGTGAGTTGCCAATGACAGGAGGGGAAGATTGACCAATGCAGCGACATAATCGATATATGCTGACCTTTCCCTGGGTGTCTAACGACCAAACATACAAAGCACTCCCAAATGCAGCCCCTCAGCTGGGTGAAGATTATATAAGAGACCAACTCATAATTCCAGGCATGATTAGAATGCTAAGTGAATCTCTGACTATTTTTCCATGACACTGAAACACATAACACAGCGGGATCAAAACAGTCCCTTTTAAGACTATTGTAAAATCATCAGAAGTTTGTATGTGTGTTATATGCCCAATAAAAAACAAAACAGCATGCAAATGCTAACAATATTACAATCTATCATTTCTTTAACAACATTCTCAAAAGATGACACTATTAAAACTCTAAAGGAATCCTTTGTGCTTTCTTTGCAGTAAAAAGGCCTATTTCTACTGAGTGGACAATATCCAACATAAGGTGAATGGCAAGGTGAAACACTCAGTTTTATATATCTGTGCTGTTCTACACTATAATTATTAGAAAAAGATAGACGTGCGACAGGTTGTAACTTAGACATCTAGCAACTATGTGTCGAACTCGTTTTACAGCTTGCATAATTAAGCATTGATTATTTCCTTGTGTCATGGGAGCGCTACATCTCATGAAGGCAATTTGCAAAATAGCTTGACTTGACGGAAATGGTAAATGTAGGTCTGGATTCAACAGCAGCAGAACATGTTTTTTCGAGAAATGGGAAAACCCCCAGAGCGTGAGAACCCACGAGGAAGGCTGGGAAACAAGAGGCTATGCTGGGGAGAAGCAGAAACTGACCAGCCCCCATGTAAATACGGCCTAGACAACAAATCAGTGGTTTTCAATTGTGCAAGACTACATTTTGGATGTCTCCGCTATAACTTTAGGACTATATGAGCTGATTATATAAATCAAGAGAGATAAATAAAGGTAGACATCTATAATATCATAGTGCTGGGCTACTTCAGGACCAGGACTGAGAACCACTGCTCTAGATTACACCAGTGTTTCTCAATTCTGTCTCAGTAGAAGTGCTTCGTAACCTTGGATGGGAGAGAATAGTAAGGAAGGCACTGTTGAGGGACCTCAAGGGGCCAGATTGAAGTGGTTACGCAATGCCAATAAACTGTGAAATGAACATACCCAATCTTCAAAGTGCCTACTGCCATTCTGCAGCAGGTCTTCAAACTGTATAGTGCAGTTGGCCACAAAGTCATCATAGCCAATCGGCGCGTCGTGAAAGACAGACAGTTCGATTTTCTTCCCATCGTAAACCTCTGTTACAAACTCATCGTTCCAAGTTGGACTATTCGTCTTCTGCTTGGTAGAAGTTTGACCCACGCGAGAATCGTCCACGTTGAGGGCGATATATGTGTCCAAGAGGAAGGTCTGGGTCTTTGGTCCCACAGCATGCCGGAGCGACCATGCAGTAGGTTTCAGATCCAAAGCTTCGCAAACCTTGATCTTCAGCACTCCATTAAAAACCACCATGATGACGCTCAAGTGAAATGCAGCTGGCTTCTTTGCAAGAACAGATGGTTCAAAAGCAGGTTTTGATTCAGGGGGTCGCTATACCCGTAGATGTCATCACGTCATCAGTGTACATGCACGTATAGATGGATGCTGTGATGATTTAATCCCCTAAACCACTAGTCGGATCAACCTGATTCTCTCATTTGTGTGGAACAATCAAATAGGATGCAAAAACGCGATATGCAAAGCCAGAGGCTCCTGTTTTTGTTTAAGATCCGTCTTTCCTCGTAATGGGAAGCATACGTAAACAAGCGAATTCCCTACGTCTGGGATAGCGCTGAGTAGAGGTGCGAGACCAAGAGGCAAAATATCGGCAATAACACAGAGTAAAATATCCCAAATGTGATGGTCTTCAGCGGGGCTTGTCTTGTACTATTCGTTTTCCAATAGGCGTTGAGTGGGAGAGGCGTTTGGGATTCCTCCTTCTCCCAGTCTGCTGACGAACCGCTCGGAGACTATTGCCATCCACTCGCCGAGATATTCAGCTGCCCCGCTTCTTTGTTGATTTGAGAAGGCGAAAGCGTTTGAGCTACACGCTCATTTTAGTCCTTTACGCTGCACCCTTCCTCCCTGTTCGCCCTCTCTCTATCTCTCTCTCTCTCTCTCTATCACTCACTCACTCTCTCTCTCCCTCCCTGCGCTCGAGCGCCAGTTCAGGAAATGCGCAAAACACGTCAGACGATTTAAGCCGCGCCGCGTCCACTCAGCGCCGGATGGGGGAGCGTGTGTGTGTACAGACAGACGAGCAGCAGCGTGGGCAAACAGAGGCAGGCACCCAAGGGCTGGGTTACAAGAGTCTGTTGAGTTCAAATTATGGGCCAAATAATGTCTACGAGGTGTCTGTAAAAGGAAGGGTTAATGGTAGTGCAAAAATAAATAATTGCTATGCTATGCAACAGAATATTTTTTTCCCATGATGTAATTTTTTATCTACATAACTAGGCTACAATTAAAATATTATTAAAATATAGCCCATATTGTTTCAGTCAGAGTTTCATTAGATAAATGAACAAAAATGTAAATAAGCAACATGGAATATAGCCCATATTGTTTCAGTCAGAGTTTCATTAGATAAATGAACAAAAATGTAAATAAGCAACATGGGCAACGTTCTACTGCTGCAGTTTTTGTAAAATATGACATATTATAGTATTTAAAAATATGAAAAAATAGGAGAAAATATTTTTCAAGTTAAATGTTAATAGATTTTATTTAATAAATATCACATAAATTAATAATAATCTTCTTTAATAAAATAAAAAACTATGGTCTAATTTCTTATGACAATAGGATGATTAAAAACCAGTAGGAGCTTCCCTCTCTCTCACTCCCTTTCACTCACTTTTGCAAATTGTCACATGTTTGTTGACTTTTATAATAACCACATCTGGGACTTATTCCAAATCAAAACATTTCGGTTGCATATCTATCCTGGATAACAAAACTATAAGGAAGAGCTGTATCACAAAGCAACACTTTGAAAGTACAGTAACTCATGTGGCCAGAATATATTTGAGATAGGCGACAAGATATGCTTGACAATAGAAAGTGTTCTAGTTATGTTATTTAGTGAACTCTAGTGGCGGAAAACGGTGCTACACAGGTAGCATTATTTATGCAAGCAAAGAGAAAGCACTGCGGGTTGTTCATGTCGACAAATGGTATGAACTAAACAAACCAAACAATTTAAAAGGAATTAAAGGCACATTAAGTTATAACAAGAGACGGGACAATATTTGACCAAGTCATCATCCATGCAATGCAAACATTATTTCAGTAGATGGCACTGTAGGTTCAGGGTACAGTTTACCAAGTAAAACATCTAAAGGCCAAATTAGGAAATGCGAAAAATACCGGCTGTGAAAATTAACGTCATGCGCATCGAAACAATGGTACAAAATCTGTACCCGTTCAACAGTTACACATTTGTACCTTCCATAAAGGGGGCGTACTAGTCTAAATTAGTAGGCTACACACATTAGTAGCCGATATAATGTGTACATTATGATAAATATCAATATCTTTAGAAAAGGTATGGTCCCAGTAACTTTGCACATTTTGTTCAGTTTGCGTGACGTAAATTTTAGCATCCCGATTTTTCGAAATGTTAAATTGTAAGCATTTACCCACTCCTTGCAAAGTTTTAGTATTTTCTGTGCATACACGGTCATATGATCGTAACACCTCAGCTGATCAATAGTTTTTCTTTCATGCTTTATGCATGCCAAAAATGTAGTCGGAATAGCCTACTAGGCTGTCGATAGTGAAAAGTATGTTGTGCAAAACTGTGAACATTTACCACTACTTTTCAGTGTTACTGTAACTCTTTGATGACAACGCCTCGACTTTATTTGAATAATTGTTTTCCGTGCCACTCTTTTATTGTGGTATAGTGATGGCACGTAAAAAAATGTGGTTGCCTGCTTTACATGTAAATTAGTTTTCACAGAAAATCTGCCCACTAAGCCAGTTTCCTATTGCTTAAGGCAGTCATGCCATATACTAGCCAAACTCCATTGGGTTGCACGCTCTGCCCCAGGGGTGTCTAAACTCGGTCCTGGAAGGCCAGTGTCCTGCAGCTAGCTCCAACTTGGCATACGACACCTGCCTGGAAGTTTCTAGTATGCCTAGTAAAACCTGTTAACTACTTCAGGTGTGTTAGTAGGAGGTTGGACACCCCTACCATACTCTGCCCGATTAGGCTGCATTACCATTCCAGCCATGCAGGGGGTAGTGTTGCGTTTATTTAAGTTGACTGGTCTCCATTCAACGTTTTGTCCTCAGAAGGAAGATTTAAAATGCCTATTGAAATTTGAATCATTCGAACATAAATGCACAGGAAAATAGATAATACTCTGCTGTGCTTGTTTATGACTGTTATGATCATGGAGACATGCAGTTATATCCTTAAAAAAATCAAGCAGCTCAGTATGATAGATCTGCATGTTACATGCACTTTTGATTTCTTTTTTTCAGGTATTTTTTACGGTGGCCGAGAGAACTCATCGTGCTGCAACTTAAGAAAACACATGCAAACTGCAAATTCAAACAATGCAACCAAACACAGAAACTCAGTGCAAACACACGAATGCACTGCAAACAGCAAGGACCACAACGGAAATGTATCAGGGGGACCTCAAAAAGTGAAGAACCCATATGTTGTCGCTGAACTAAAAAGTGAGGGTTTTTTTGTTTATTTGAACAACCTGATCATACGGTCTTAATTTGACTAATTACACACTTAACTGTGAAACATCATTTTAATGCTATGTTAGCTAAAGTTACTCTCAGATGGGTTTGTCACTTTTTGAGGTCCCCCTGAAACATTTCCGTTTTGGTCTGTGCTATTTGCAGCACGTTTCTGTGTTTGCTTGCGTTGCGAGAATTTGCAGTGCCTGTGTTGTCAAACTGATGAAGGTGTTTTCTTAATGCGTTCTTTTTTGTATGTGTGCACACACATTTGCAACACTTGCAAGTGCGTTGAGCTTTTAAATTGCAGCACATTGAGCTCTCTTGGCCACCGTAATTTGTGCATTTTAAGTCTCAATGTTTAGATGTCCAGTGAATCAAAATTTTGACAAAGCTATAGATGTGATTACATTTTTTAAACAATTCAAATGTTTCTGAATTATGGATTCATATAACTTATTTGTAAACAGAACATAAAATCTAATCAGTCTAATTCTTGAACCACTAAATACTGAATTAATAATAACTGATTATTAATTACTAATTATTAAAAGAGGGTTGCACTTTATTTGACTGTAGGCTTCATGAACTTACATGCAGTGTACTTACAGTGTACCTATAGTGTACCAGAAAGTACTAGTAATATATGGTAACTACATGGGGTAGGGTTAGGTTTAGGGGTAGGTTCAGGGTTAATACCTAGTTATTCTAGTACTTGTAATTACTATAAGTTTGTAATTACTATAAGTACATTGTATGTACATGAGTAACAGGACTGTAAAATAAAGTGCTACCAAAAAGAGAGATGTGTTTCAGTACAAATGAAAAGTGAAGCTGAAGTCTCCTTTTTTTCAGATAACAAAGACGCATTTTGCAAGTTTCCTAATACTCAAATGTTCCAAGAGAAAGAATCATGCTTTAATTATATTCTGCCATAATCATACCCACACTGTCACACTGATTAGCACATGTTAGTGCACAATATGGACGTTCAGTGCTGCTTTCCTCTATTGTTCTGTTTTGGGTTTGTAACATATACTCACTATGTATTCATACAAAAATGAAACAAATTTGATCCTGTGTTGCTGTGGGATTGAGATGTCGCAGAGTATTGACTGTCAGATTGTAAAAGGAATTAGTTTGATCAAAAGGAATTATTGTCTTTGAAAGCTTGATTAACATTTCAATCTGACATGTTATATTATGCCGGTCATGTTTAGGAGCATTAGCTCTGAAAGTTGATTGGCAAACAGGTTCTTATAATTCCAGCCACAGACTTATTAAAAGGTGCAAGATCTTGCTCTTTAAAGCTCTCAAATAAAGTCTGAGACTTCGGCTGGCATTAGTTCCTCTCTGCTTAAGGAGCACAAAGGTGTATTGATTTGGTTAATTCCATTCCAACCATTGTGAGGGAAAGGTGGTCTCGCTCTTAGATTCAGCTGCACAGGAGTGTGTGGTCCGTTCACAGCACACTCCTCTCTCCTCCTCACAGGTGAGCAAAGCTGCTATCACACAGGTGTCCACTGTGGAAAGGTCAGGGGAACCCAAGACCAAGAGAAAGGTCATGTACTTGGGTTAATCCACGCGTCCAATCAATTGAATACAAATTCTTGCAATTATTATCAGATTGCACCACAAAGAAGCATATAAACTTGTATAAACAGCATATAAATGTTTCTAAAATAATAAAAAAAAAATTCAAGTATTTTGCAGAGACAATGTCATAATATTTCAAATATAAAATTGTAACTATAGAAACATAACAATGTAAACATATCAATTAAAATGATTTATTAAAAGTGCATATTAACTGCAAGTCATTTATTGTTTTTGTGTGTGTGTGTTTTGATTGTTTGTTTTTTGCTTACTGTTTAACACCACAGTGTTTCTCAGTGCACACAGGCATCTATCGTACTTTAGGAACTTTTGCCTGTATAGATTATGTTTTAGCCAAATCAAGTTGGTTTGAGGGGTGTGGGGCCTGTAAGTTGATGTGCATGCCCTTAAGGGAAGTGTCATTTTCTGGATCAGAACAATGGTGGTATAACATTGCATTGTAACATTAGTGAGAGGATGTGCCTGCGGCATACACTGTAAACCTATACACCCCAAACTCTTTCAGTAAATAACTGAGGACTCATTTCAGTCCAACCAACTAAGCCAAAAATACCTTCTTTATGTGTTCATGGATATATGAGTGTATATTGCTATACTAAATCCTGTGATTTAAATGAACGGTTTAGTTGTGGTCTTATGAATGATATTGATAACAAATCTCTTGACTAGTTTTGCATATGCTGTAAAAGTCATCTCTTCTATCTAGTATGGTATATACATACAAGAGTATGCAAATATATATATACAGTGGACTGGGACAGCAATGGCAAAAGCTTCATTTTGGGCTCAGTGACTACTTCTTGTGTTTATTTTGATGCTTGTGTTTGGATTATTGTCTCAGTGGAAGACCCAACCATGGCCCATGGTGTTGATGATTATGGGAATTTGGGCTTTGTTTTCCATCCTATATGTTTCTGTGAAACAAGAACCCATGGCTGGATAATTTCATGTCCACAATCACCCTGAAGTGCTCAAAATTGTGAATATGAATGGGAATATACTTCAGAGATATTTTACTTATGAAAGATTCTAGGGTCATCAAGTATTGGAGAAAACATTTATTTCATCAAAACATTTATATCATCAAGAATTTCTCCCTTTTTTCAATTGTTTCACTTCAATGATAGGTTAGGATTGTGTGAATTTTTTGAATGAAAGATCAAAAGGATAAACAATGCTGATTTATTTTCATAGCCACCTTTGCTCAGATTTACCAAGGGTGCCAATATTAGTGGAGGGCACTGTATGTATAAAGAGTTTAGATGGAAAAGCCTCTAAATACGTTAGGCTACTAAGTAAAGCAGCATCCCCTTTGTCACAAACTAACACAACTATGAAGCATGAGTCCAGCCATGCAAATGTATTTGCATTAAAAATCCCCTGTTAGGCAAAAAAGAAAAATGAGAGGTACAAATATGTATAGAGTGCATTTAAAATTACATTTTTATAATTGTGATAATATCCATTAAAAAACAAAGGGCTAATAGAAATCTCACTTTTACTTTAAAGTAGCTTGAATGGACAGATCTTACAGTTTACACTGGACACATGTGGTATAGATAGTGTATATGTAAAAATATATTTTATGTTATTTTAGAATTTTGAGAACATAAGGATATTATTTTTGAGAGGGTTTAAGTGAGTAGTAAATAGTAAATAATTTGCAGGGCTTCATCTGATTGGTGGCACTTTCCTTGTAGATTCATGGGTAATGTAGTTTGTTTGTTTTATAAAAACCAGGAATTCTATTTTTTAAATAAGTTAAAATATGTGGACTGAGACAAAGCATGCACCACTAAAAAACAACCTCACAGCTCACAGTACCTGTCTTCAGTTGACCTATGGACAAAATTAATTCAAGTTTTACTTCCAGGACCCAACTGCTGCTCTTTATATATGCCTGAGTAAATCCATTAAATATTAATTATCTGACAATAGCATTTGAATCAAACTCAGACCATAAAACTGCAGAGCCGCTTTGGTGGACGATGATGACTGCTTCGGATACGTGCAGCTAATATCTTCCTGTAAATAACCAAAACCAACAAAATGCAAAGATGCGGTTGAAAGCTCAGATAATTTACAGGTGGTAGTTGGTTATAGGATGTAAATAACCGACTGTGTATGATTGTTAGGGTTAGGGTTAGGGTTCATATAAAACACTGAAATACAGAACTTTTTACTGCAATATTTCGAACAATAACTATATAATTAAGTAAAATAAGACAAATATCAATCAAAATCATATTTACAGTGGAACATAAAATTATTAGCCCCCCTGTGAAATTTCCCAAGTGATGTTTAACAGAGCAATGGAATGTTTTTACATTATTTCATATGATTTTTTTTTACTTTACTTTTATAGTTGCTTTAATAAATGAACGAGAAAATAAACAAATAAAAAAAACTGCTAAGGCCAATATTAATAGCCCCCTTAAGAAATTATTAGTTTATCTCTAGAACAAACCACTGTTGTCCAATGACTTGCCAATTTAACCTAATTTGCCTGATTAACCACACTTGACTTAAGATAATTGTTAATGCTTATAAAGTTGGAGAAGGATACACGCGTCTATCAAAGCGTTTTCAAGTGTCAAGAACTGCAGCGAAAAGCATTATCAAGAGCTTTAAAGAAACTAACACAGTGGAGAACAAGATGGGCACAGGCAGAAAGCGAAAGATTTCAAAGACTTTGGAAAGAAAACTAGTGAGAGAGGTTTCTATAGACCCAAGAACAACTGCCAATACACGAGTGAATGACTTAACCAAATCTGGAATTGATGTCTCAACTAAGACAGTCACTAGAGCCCTGCACAGAAATGAACTGCGAGGTGCCGATCAAGAGAAGAGACACTTCCAAACTAGAATGAAGTTTTCTAGGGACAACCTGGGGAAAAAATAAAGCATACTGGAAATGTGTTTTTTGGTCAAATGAGACAAAACTAGAACATTTTGGCCATAGAGATGTCATCTTATGCTTGGAGAATGAAGGGAGAGGCATTCAACCCCAAGAATCCGGTTCCCACAGTGAAACATGGTGGTGGGAGTAAAACGCTGTGGGGATGTTTCAATGTGTTTGGTTCTGGGAATCTCGTCAGGGTTGAAGGAAACATGAAAAAGGAAGACTATAAGAAGATTTTGAAAGACAACCTCAGACAGTCCGCAAGAAAATTTGGTTTGGGTCGACATTTTACACTTCTGGTGAAGAAATACTTCCAAATGAGCAAAGTGAGTGTACTTGACTGGCCTGCACAAAGCCCAGACTTGAATGAAATAGAAAATCTGAGGAGCACACTAAAGTCCAGAGTTTGTGCCAGAAGACCAACAAATCTGGAGGAGCTTGAGAGATTTCCTAAGGAAGAATAGCCGGTCATTCCTCAGGAGACTTGTTGAGAACTACAGCAATCTACTAAAAGCTGTTATCAAGCAAAAGGGATACCCTATTAACTATTAACATCAGAGGGCTAAATCTGACCAGTAGACCTTTTTTTGAATTCTTGGTTATACATTTATTTCTATTTGTATTGCAAACACTACAATCTTCCTGAATAAACTATTATGCTTAAAAATGCTCTATTTATAAAATCGTCTTTCTGTTAAACAACACATAAAATAACGAAATATTTTATAAGGGGCTTACAATTTCGTCTTCAACTGTATATATTTTCAGATAGCATATATGCATATATACTATCCAGTGACTAGTGACCTATATTTCTATATTTTAAATGAGAAAAGTAGGATTTTCTGTAAACCATTTACTCAAATAAAGAAGTGACAACTGCATTCTGCTGCTGTGTAAAAGTAGCCTTGAGGAAACTCAGTGCCATTGACAATGAGCACACACACATACTTACAAACCAGCAAACGTATACAGACTCACAAGCACCACCCCAAACACAGTGTCAAATCCTGCCGTTGGTCTACTGGGAATAGCACAGGTTTAGAGTGTCAATCTCAACCCAACCCTCCATTAACACTTTGTCATTAGCACACATTTAGACCTATCAGCACAAGCCTAACAACCTTGTTTAGACTTAGAAACTTCAAACACACACGCACAGCGACATGCATCGCATGCAGGCTTAATCTTACACACCGAGCTCTTTACACTGATAGACTCCAAACAGGCCCCGCCGCTGTTGATTTATAAACCTTCATGACCAAGTCTGATGAAGCCGATTTGCGAATGCTGCTGGTATTCGAATTAGCAGTTAGAGTGTCACGGTGGAAAGGTCAGTACGGCACGAAAAGCGTCACGTACAGGCTTCCTCAAAAGCCTCTCTCTGCTTATTCCTCAAATTGCTCCCATAACTTCGTGGTTAAATGTGTTGACCCTCGTTTAGCATGGGGAACGGGGCTTGAGAGCAGGACAGCTGTCTTAAAACAGGTCAGATGACCAAGTCAACTGGACTGATTCCTGTCCCTGCGTCCCAAGATCTGCTTTCAGTCTCTGGCAAGCAGAAGACGAGTATGTAGTCAGAATGTTTTCCACATTGTAGAGAGTGTATGGTTTCACTGACAGGGTAGACGGTTACAAAATATTTACAGAACACTCTTTATAACACCAGAACAAGCAGAAGCTCTTTGAGAGTACAGTCACAAACAACAAGAAGTATCGCAGAGGGAGGCTGTGACCACTTTAAACAGGTTATCTGTGACCTTGACTAGTCCGTAATGGTCCAAAGAGTATACGAAACTAACAGTGACATCAATAGTTTTGTTAGTGTGTATGTTTTCTTGACTGCTGTATTGAAAGACAGAGCGTATGGTAATAATTTGTTGATCTTGGGCTCTGACTTCTCTTTTGAAATATTAAACCATTCATAAACAAACTTCGTATTTGTGGTTACGAAATATGTTTCCCGTAATCACTGGATGCAAAAGATCTATTGCTTGAATAATTTGATGGAATTAAAGTGGAATGATGAAAGTCGCACAGACACTGTTATACTGTATGCATTCTTATACAACTGAACAAGACCATTTATGGTATGGAAATGTAATTATTCAGGCATATATATACACACACACACATAAATATATATATAATATATATATATATATATGTGTGTGTGTGTGTGTGTGTGTGTGTGTGTCTGTGTGTTTTAAATCTAGTTTGTGCCAACTAATAGAAAAGTATACTCTTTGTCTTCATTTTTTTGTTTCATATGGTTTTGAAAATCTTTTATGGCCTATACTACCTACACAAAAGGTTTATTGTTGACTTTTTAATAAAATATTTAATTTCATTTTCATAAAAAATGTTATAATTTGTTTTGTTTTATCTTGTATATAGTAAATATAATTTTTAACATGACAGAGACAGAATATTGAAATATTTATTATAAATTATTTATCACACACACACTGTGTTATATTATAACACAAACACACACACACACACACACACATATATATATATATATATATATATATATTCAAAAAACATGGACATCTTCCTCCATCTTCCCCAAAGGACTATTGCAATTTCTGTTTTTTAAAATAAATATTATGTCAAATACATAATACTATTTTCTTTCAAGAATACATGTTTTATGAAGCTTTCCCTTTATTATAATAGCAGGACAGTTGCATCACCCTTATATTTTTGTTGTTGTTATTATTCTCCCCTCGTAATAAAAAGGAAATTTAAATCCGGATTAAAAGCATGCTCCTCATAGAAGAAATCTATGCAAGACAATATTCAACTGTATATTTTTAATGCATTAAATCATAAAATAGTGTCACGCCAGTGGCCAATTTGCAGCAACACTTGCACAGGACAGTGTCATGTATTGAGCTCTTTACCGCACATATGGACGCATTCCACAAATGTATATGAAACATTAGGGCAGCCACTTCCTGACCGGGCCACTCATCTGCTATAAGCCAGCATTCCCAATAAAACACTAGGGAATGCGAAGGATCAGCTGTTAATAAGATCTGTGACAAAGTTAGATTTATATGTCACAGGTGTTTCAACACATCACAAACCGCAACAACATTACTGTAATTGGTACGGATTAGCAAATGTACTTCAACCAGAGATTATATCACTTGACCGAAACAATATTTGATTATATTTATCTTAGGTGGCTACAAATCTTTAATATCTCAGAAGCAACCATATAAAAATAAGCAAGAAGCCATAGTGAGTAAACGAGAGCGAGACGTGAGAGAGAGAATGAAAGATAGTGCTTTGATTACAGTCTGAGAAGCATGTTCCTGCCCAGACACTGGTGGTGTCACTTCCCTATGCATGAACATTTAATCCCTCTGCCTGCCAGGAGGACAGAGGGCTGAAACCTGATCACCTGGGGGGCCAACACACAAGAGGACAAGAGAAGGAGAGTGAGAGAGAGAGAAAGAGAACAAGCACTGACATGATTTAGCATCTTAGATAATGGCTCAAAATTCTGATTAAATGTGTTAAAGCTTGAAATGATGCGCGTGGTGGAACATCGCTATCACGTGAATGGAGTCAAATGTTACTTCTAGCTAGTCGTCATCTTCTACAAAAAAACGCTACCGGCAGACTACTGTGAACTCTCTCTGCGTCAACGACCAGACGACACTGATGAAACTTGTAGCCCTACATGTCTTCTCCTAGTGCTCACGCTCATGCAAACGCACACACACACACTAAGCGCAGCCTCTCCCGGCGCTATCGGGTTTCGCGTCCCTCCTGAGAGGGAAGGTGAGCCAGCTTCATTAATCATTTAGAGTGTGCGCTGTGAGTGGAGGACAGTGTGATTGCCGGGTGTTGGGTGTCTCTGCTCATGGCCCCCTACACAACTGCCTTGATTTGAATAAAGAAAAAGGCTTAGGCCACTGCATGGTCAGCAATGGGCCTCCAGGAAAAAGCAACGCTGCCCAGCCGCGTGGGCAGATTAGCAGGCCTCTTTATCGCTCATGGCCCATGAAACATTAGACAGGTGCAGGTGTGTGCAGAGAGCTGCTTGGATTGTCTGTTCTTCCTCTGTCCGTGCAGGTGGTGATGTGCATTTCCATGGATGCCAGACCATAGTGTGTAAAATGCTTTTAGCTTTTAGCATAGCTAATTTCGTATTCTGCCGAAGGTTTTATGATTCCATATGAAATTCTTATCATCATTTACTCATCTTCATGTGGTCACAAACCTGCATGACTTTCTTCTTTCTGTGGAGCATACAAGGAGTTGTTTCAAGGAATATCTTCATTGTTGTCAACCAAACTGCCTTGATTAACAAAATCCTTAAAAAATATCTTCAGGGGGATGAATAAATTTGTTCGTTTTTTTGCCTAACTATTGCTTTTGAAATATGATTAGGCATAGTCCACCAAAAATTGAAAAGATTGTCACCTTCACATTGTTCCAAATTTGTATGACTTTCTCTCTTCTGCAGAACACTAAAGGAGATTTGAAAATATCTTTCCTATTTACTTTCACTGTACAGACAAAAACAGTACTACATTTTAAACATTCTTAATTTCCGTGTTCTGCAGAAGAAATAAGTCACACAGGTTTGGAACGACATGATAGTGTGACCCACGACAGAAGTTTTAATGTGATTCCATATTACTGTACTTAGTCTAGCAAAAAAAAATTTAAAATTCTATGGAACATCAAATAAACATCTCAACTCTTTAGTCCATACATTTGAAGTTAACCAAACTCTTTTCATTCAACATCCTTCAAAATGTTGCTATAGGTATCCATTCTCCCCATTGCACAGAATGTGTTATGGGCCACCTCAAAATCCCGTTCGGTGTAAGGGACCATAAGTTGGGCCCCTCTTAAGGCCAATTCCCACCACACAGACTAACGCCAACAGACTCCAACAGACTGTTGGCTGTTGACTTTAGAATCTTATGAAAAATAAGAGTCATGTTCACACCGCACCAACAGACACTGACTGGGAAAAAATGGATGATCCTATATATATATAGTTCACCAAAAATGGAAGGATTTGTCATTATTTGCTCAACTTCATAAATACAAAAATATACTTTTGCACAATATAATAAACATTACATTGTGCATATTTTGCAGAATATAATAAACTATATTTAACAATATATAAACACTATTTTAAACAATATAATGTTGTCCATACAGTGAAAGTCAGTATCATACAGTATTGTTTTGGACCCCATTTACTTTCCTTGTGTGGACCAAATCATTACTACCTCATTCTAAACATTCATATCTTATTTTCTGTTTAGCAGAAGAAATAAATCATACATGTATGGAAAGAAGTGTTGGTGAGACCCATAACATAAGTTTAATTTTTCAGTGAGCTATCATTTAAGAAACCAGAAATCATTGCACAATAATTCACTCATTAAAGAGTTAAGCTAGACCTTAAAGAGCAGGCAAACATTCTCTCCATCATCTCCTCACTTCTCCATCATCAAGGTCAGAGGCTGGAGCCCCAGACAGCAGCCAAGCTCGGCTCACTGTCTCTGACGCATGGTTTAGAATGACACAGCAAAGCTAGCGTGGAGCAGCTCCTCTGAATAAAGAATGGTTTTCAAAAAGGACTCAAACTGACTTCATCTGTCCTGATGCGAGCTGAAGCCACTCTCTGAACATCGGCCATCTCTGCTGCTGTGGCTGGCCTCAGGAGGTCTCAGACTGGCCAACGGCTGCTCAGACACCTCCTCCCCTTCACTGGAAAATGATCCCAGCCATGTATAATCAATCAGGTCCTTTTACTGAAAACTCAACCCTTTACGTCTGCGTGCACGCGTGTGAGATTGAGCATGTGTGTCGTTAGGCTATTGAGATGGGTGTGGACTTTTTTTTACAAAAAGACAAGTAAAATACGTAACACAATATCCCACAATGCAAACATGAAACATGCCATGCAAATTTAAAGGTTCTTGGGGGAAATATCTGACCACTGTTTCTGAATATTATGCTTAATAATATTTCTGTTTTAAAAATGTATGTAAGTTAACTTGAGCATATTTGAGCTAAGATGGTTGAATGTGACAATAACACCATGCATAAACACATATGAGATGATTTATGGCTACTCTTTGATTAAAGGGTATAAGGAAGCTTTTATTCTAACACTATTCTGTAAAATCAAACATTTTTATACAACTTAATTGTTTTTTTTTTTTAGGACAATTCTTTGCTGATGCTAAATAGTTTTAAAGAAGCAAAAAACAATATATTATGCATGTAGCAATATAGAATGTTAATTCCATTTAATGTTACAGTAATCGTTTTATAACTGCCATATTTTGTCATTTAATAAAATATAATTAACATCAGTGTGCAGCATATTCAGTTTAAAGGCCTAAGATGTTTTGCTTTCATATGCAAAATAACACCAAAATATTTTCATGACTCGGTGAGAGCTGGCGTATACTGTATGTTAGCTCACCATAAAACGAATTTATTAAATATCTATGTCCCTCTGGAACCAAATGCTAGGATTACAATGTCCATATGAAAAAGTACGCTGGAGTCACGTTACATTCCAAAATAACTCGTCAGATACACGACACCAGAGACTTCTCGTCACAAACATCAATCCAGCAAACCTCTGGTGCCCGCCATCCATCTCTAATAAATTTCCTTTATTCCAACATAATTCTCAAATTTAACATAATTTAGATTTGCGTTTTGCACAACTGTTTTGATGGTTTTGTATTAGACACTCGCGTGTCGCCCATATGCATTTCCATGCAAACAAGCGAAGGTGAAATGAAACTACAGTAATCAAAAGGACATTTTCAGGAAGTATTTTCCCCCACAAAACTTTTTTGTTGAAAATAACAAAAACATTTCACTGTGTGGCTATTAGTTTCCCCATTTATTTTGAGATTATAATACAGAAGTGTCTGTTTTTGGAGTGTGTTGCGCGCACTCCTTCCCCCGAGGTGCATGACATCCAAGTGCCACTCTATCTCCAAGAGGCAGGGTCAGTTTCTGCGACATAGCTTCTCTCCACACTTGCCCGTATGACTCCCCAGGAGGATGCGCTGGGCGTCCTTACACACTAGGCACTCTGTAAGAGATATGATAACCAGAGGGCGGGCTGATAGCAAAGGACAGTCTAGGAAAGAATCTATTGCGCGCGACGGGAGCGCGTAAGAATGATTAGCGCGTCATGATATTGCAGCTAAGTGATTGAGCAATGCAGGACACTGACTCAAACTGTTAACTTAGCTTTTGTTTGTTCTCCATTTGGACTCATTTTTAAGCCATCTTTTCACGGAAAATGTACACCAAGAACTGAAACCGTTCAGTTGGGGGAGCCTCGTTGTTTGAGTTTCCAAAGGAGATATTGCATTAAAAAAGCAACGTTTAGATACGCGCGGGACACCAGGTGTCCTGTTTCCTTGAACTATGTCTATGCCACCAACTTTTGGATTTACCCAAGAGCAGGTTGCCTGCGTCTGCGAGGTTCTTCAGCAAGGTGGGAGTATCGAACGTCTCGGACGCTTTCTGTGGTCCTTACCTGCCTGTGAGCACCTCCACAAAAACGAGAGCGTATTGAAAGCGAAAGCAGTGGTAGCTTTCCACCGGGGCAACTTCAGGGAGCTCTACAAAGTATTAGAGAGCCACCAGTTTTCTCCACACAACCACCCAAAACTGCAACAGCTCTGGCTGAAAGCTCACTATATCGAAGCGGAAAAATTACGCGGTCGTCCTCTGGGCGCAGTGGGAAAATACCGCGTGCGCAGAAAGTTTCCGCTGCCTCGCACCATTTGGGATGGAGAGGAGACCAGCTATTGTTTTAAGGAGAAGAGCCGGTGTGTGCTTAAAGAGTGGTACACACACAACCCGTACCCTTCTCCGCGAGAGAAGAGAGAACTGGCCGAGGCCACGGGACTCACCACGACGCAGGTCAGCAACTGGTTCAAGAACAGGAGGCAGAGGGACCGTGCGGCAGAAGCAAAGGAAAGGTAGGAAGAACGCTATTACTCTCGAAACGCACTGGAGCTAGAAATAAAATAGCAAAACTGATAAAATTGTAATTATTTGCATTCGTTAGTGTACTTGTGGGAAGAATAAAAACATAAATAACTATAGTCTCGATTATTATAGAAGAATCTAATGCCAAAGATTTAAAAACAATTGCGCATTAAGAAAATATATATTTAATAAATGTGTGTAATTTATTGACATCAGTGGCATGGCAATTGATGCAAGAGGTTTTTCACCTGCCTTTTTAATTAATAAGTGACGCCAAGTCACCGAAATAACTATAAGTAAAACTAAAAACAAAATATTAGGCTGTTAATTGTAATAAAATGTGGATACATGTGTGATATTGTTATTTCATATATAAAACTGGGGTTTTGTGTAAATGTTTAATTTTTAAAAAACCTTTTTTTAAAAACCATGTAATCTCACTGATCTGAAAAGATATGATTAATGCATGATTTTTCTAAGTTCATAAATATAAAAAACATTTATAAAAATATTGGCCTGTTTTTTACTCGAACATTAAAAAGGCCTAAAACGCCCTCCTAATGGAAAAAATTTAAAGTATCATATTTTATTTGCCTCGTTTAGTCAGGCGCTTTCCAGGTGTTTCTATATGTCCATCAGTAAGCTGTGGTTGTTGTTTTTGCTGGCCCGCTAATGAATTTGAATGATCTGCTCCAACAGGGAAAACGATGGTGCAAATCCGAACGGCCACAACCCACTGACCTCTCACGTGAGCGAAAACAAATCTCTATGCGAAAGTTCAGAGGACGACAAGTCTCCCGCGGCGACCCCGGATCACAGCTCCATGAGTCCAGCCATCCTTATGCCCCCCAGCTCAGGTCTGCCTCCCCTGCACAGCTTCGCGCCTCCGCCCGGCCCCAGCGCCTCCATCATCCCCATCAGCGGCTCAGACGTTCAGAGTCTCCACCACTTCTCCATGCACGACGGCCTTCTCAACCCCATGACGGCCAGCCTGGTGGAACTTGGATCATAAGAAACAAAACTCATCATCTTTGACTTTGCCCCCAGTTACTAGCTTCGTTATCATAGGCTATACCAAAACATTTTATTAGTCAAGCTTAGAGGACATTAGACAAAAAAGTCCAAGAACTAACCTACCAGATGGAGGAGCTATAAAAACCGTTTCCATAAAAATCCTGTAACAAATCAATGTAATCAAGGGATAGTTTTTGATATGTCTAGCTATAAAATGAACTAATAAAATATATATATATATATTTAATAAGGTCAGAATGTGTGGTCTCTTTGAACATTTAGCCTACAGGTCACTGCATATGTCGATTTTAATAGTTTCATTTACAGCGGGCAGAATATTGTTATTGCAATAATTTCCGATATAGGTAGGTTGTATTAGAAAAACTGCATATTGCATTTAAAAAATGTAATTACCCGGCACTTCGATTTTTTTTTTTTAATAAGCCATGGCGCTTTGTCTTGTTTTGATACATAAACCCTTTATTTTCTTATTCATATTAAAGGTATGCATGTCCATGTTCAGTTTATAACTTTATTATTTGGTAAAGTGCAATATGCTAAAAAACATAGCACACCAAAAATCTTTTCATATTTGTTTATAACAATTATGCAGGCCCAATATTAATTCTTCATAATTTTATTAGCTCTTCAAATATTTTTCATCGGTAATTAGCCTACACTCAGAGCGATGAAAAAGGTGCAATTAGTAACATGGCAAGTTGTCATTTTAGCACAACTTTGATTTTACTTAAAAACGAAAAGAGCTATGAAACTAATATTATTATATAAGTAAATTTTCATTTTTTAGATAAAATTTTGCGACTTTCGTTTTTTAACTTGTGTTTTGTTTCTTAAAAAAAGCGAAATTATGAACATATACTGACCCCTATTGGCAATAGTATGTAATTACAAACAGTGGACTATACCTACTCGGTTTCCCCGGTAAAGCTAAAGATCACTACTGGGCTCATTTCCAGAGATATTACGTATTGGAAGAAAAACAGTACACACAATCTTTTAGATTATAATTTGCATCTAGATGGATGTTATATTAAAGCATATCCTGCTTTTGCCAAGCGAAGTGTCCCTAGGTCAGCATATTTTGTTGACCTTGGGACAATATTTTAATGCACAAATGTCTTGACCATATCTCTAAACCTACACCTACCCTTACCCTGATTTAATTATAGATGACTGACACTGATGGACAAGCTCCAAAAACTGATTGTAAGCCTGAACTTCACAAAAACGGTTTCTTCAAATCTGATTAATGACAATGCTGCACTTGGTAATATCAGGTTAGAGTATTTGCAAACTGCAAATTGTCTTTTGAAAATCATATTTCTCATGTTACAAAAGCAGCATTCTTCATGGCCGAGCTATGGAACATGCTGTTTCTGATGCAAAAAAGCTAGTTCATGCATTCATGACCTCTAGACTGGACTATTGTAATGCACAGGCTGTCCTGCATCTTCAGTAAACAAGCTACAGGTAATGCAGCCTCTACCGGGTCAATAAAATATGATTATATCACCCCAGTTTTACAATCTCTGCACTGGCTATTAAGTTTTATTAAGTTTCAAAATATTACTACTTACTTTTAATGTTCTTAATGGTCTAGCTACTGCTTACTTAAGTAAGGCAGCATAACTCTGCACTCTTGGTAGTACCCAGGAGAGCAAAGTCCACTAAAGAAGGTAGAGATTTTTCAGATTTGGCTCACAAACTGTGGAATAGCCTTCCTGATAACGTTCAGGGTTCAGACCCACTCTCTCTGTTCAAATCTAGATTAAAGACACATCTCTTTAACCAAACATTTAAATAATGCAACTCATAATCGTTCACTTCAGATATCAAATGCACATTATCATTTTTGCAAGAAAAACAGTTACGTAATGCCATGGGACTGGCATCCTGAGGTAATTACAAGTTTCAATCTGGATTCAACTCTTATAAATATTTTAGATGACCAAACACCTGAGAAAAGATGATGCCAACCCCTCCTGAGGACCTCACATGATGACAACAATTAAACAACATACAAAACTACCAAATTTGCCATAAGTGTGAACAGTAATCATTGTTGTAAATAGTCTTCACTGTCTGTTTGATTACATGTCACATTTTCACTGTACATTTCTGCCAGAAGACATCAACTTGATATGAACTTTAAAATAAAAACTTTCATTTTCTGTAAAGCTGCTTTACAACAATTTGTATCATGAAAAGTGCTATACAAATAAACTTGAATTCATTTATAATTTTTGTGCTATAATATGAAGGAACACGCTTCCCCTAAACCATCAGGCAAAATCACTGAAACTTTTGCCAGCGAGTCAATTCTGATTTGAATAACATTAATTACTATGAGTAAATGAGTATAGTATATTTGGTAAAGGCATGGTTTTTAGAAATATTAATGTTCAATTTTAATTTGTGTGTAATCATGGCATTATTAACATGTAACATGTGGTTGGTAGATATACTGGAATTTGTTACTATTATCAACAAAGTGCCTAGGCCTAAAGTTAGGGAGGCAGAGAGGAAGCCAACAAATCAGTGAGGATAAAATATTTCAATACATATTTTATGTTAATTTTAAATTAAATAATTTCTTTAATCAAACATCTTAAAACCTAATGAGAATAAAGCATGAGATAATATTTCTACAAGGCCCACATCTTCCATTAAAATACATTCAATTCAATTTCTTTCTTTCAAGGCTGCAAGACTTCACAATTTCACTCATTTTAACCCACTAAAACTGTAAATGCTTGCTTAGTTACAGTCACTGACTGTTAAGGAAAGTCCACCGCGGAGATTGTTTTATCCAATAGTCACCGCATGATGGCGACATAAGCACATGAATGTAAAAAAAAAAAAAGTTAATGAAATTTGTCGCACTTCCTAAAGCTTTACGTTTCAGTCAACCAGTCGCTTTCAGTTTCAAACCTGAATAAACCTGTTTTATGTGACTTTTTTTTTTCAGCTGTGTAAGAATCATGCGCCATATGGTTTGTTTGTTTTTCAGTTTATTTGTTTACAGGGGCAATGCCCATTAAACAACATAACTGTATTAGCCAAACAAGGCTATTTTTCATCTGCAGAATGACAGAATGTTAAAAGGTCACCCTTAAAATAGAGACTAAGCATCATAACACAAAAACATATAAAATATATATAAGCACAACTAAAAAAAAAAAAAAAAAAAAAGAGTGCTAAGTTGTCAATAACCAGTTTTTAGCATGAAACTGAAAAGAGCCAAACGTATGTAATCTTCTAATTGTTGGTGGGATGGAGTTCTCATTCTCTAGCATTCTCTTCTTTGACTGAAAATACAATCTTTTGAGAGGAATAACACAGTCCCCTCTTTCCCCAGCCCTTGTGATTCGGTGAGCAGTTGTTCTAATATTAACACACAACTGTTTTAGTGGTGAAGTCGGGTTATGTGTTATGTATATTCTTAAACATGTACATATTTGATCAAGTTATCCCAGTTTAGCAGATTGTATTTCTTTAATATGAACAATGATGAAACTGAACTGCTTTCTCATCAATAATTGTTGGTGATTGTTTATACAAAGATTTAAGTGGTTTAAGAGTAGTAATACTAGCATGCAACCAAGTAGTTAAACATTAAGTATTATAAAAAAACAATCATAGAATGAACATAAATCAGAGCGGCCTCAGATGATATATAGTCTCATATAAATAAAAAATTAGCTTGACTGAATCGGACCCAAATTAAATGAAAGTGTGGAATCAATCAGAACACAAAGGTACTTGTACTCAGACAAAACTGGTAATTTTTCCCCTGATACAAATATATTTGGTACTACACTTCAACTATTATTTTTAGAAAAGCACATGCACACTGTTTCAGAGATGTTTAACTGTAAACAGCATTGTTCTAGCCAAGCTGTGACATGAACCAGGGGTTTATTTGCAACTTCTGACACACTACTACTGCGTATAAAATGCATGCATTTGAATATTACTGTTAGAACAGACGGATGGAAGGTCATTGATATACAACGTGAAAGTAAAGGACCCAAAATAGATCCTTATGGAACACCAGTAGAAATTGCAGATACTACTGTGCAACCTGACAGGTATGTTTCTATCCATTTTAAAGTTTGTGGAGAGAAATTTAGACATGAGAATTTTTACAATGTCAAAGGGGGTCAAGAAACACAGCCCCGACGACCCCACCATTATCTACTAGAGACTTGACTTTTTCAGTGAAGTAGCAATTTGCCATCTCAGTTGAATAGTTTGCTCTGAAGAAAAACTGCAATGAACGCAAAGCAGAAGAACTATTATTTAAATAATTAGTGATTTGTGTAGCCATCAATTTCTCTGCAATCTTTGAAACTATAGGTAATATACTAATAGGCCTGTAATTACTGGTAGAGTGAAGATCACCACTTTTGAATGCAGGCCCAATAACAGATGATTTCCAAGCGCTAGGGAACATCCCCTGAGAAACTGACAGATTGATCTTTTAAGCATGTTTAGGGTGTGAGCGAGCAAACATTTACTACTTAAGAATATAAAAACATTACTAGAAGCGATTTAAAGGTAAATGCAATGCTGTCACAAAGTAGTGACGTGAAATGTTTTACAAGAATCAGAATGCACTTCCGCCGAGCAGTAACGTGCACCGAGGCCGTAATCCCATAAACATGCATTCACTCTCATGTGCGCGAATTATAAATGTATATATGTTTTTTTAACCTCAATTTCTAGAGGTTCTTCAGTCACGCGCAAAAATTCAGTTAGCGCCCCAACACAGTTAGCCAACCGACAGGCCTTTAAGATCTTAAACAACACAGCCATTTCTGTGATTAGCTCCACTAATTGTGATATGTAAATCAATAATAAGCGATAATGGACTACTTATGTTTTGTATAGACTTACCGTCAGATATTGACCTAAACGGAAGTCGCTCAATCGGTGTGCTGTTTCATCCTCAGGCGAAAGAAACTTTTGTCGCAAAGCTTGTTACTTGAGTGGTTGCTTGTTTAAAAAACGCCATTGATACGCGTTTATTTACACAGATTGATTATTTGTATTCGAATTGTCAATATTTATCCAGGTTGGTTAATTTATGGAACGACTATCGGCTATTTATCAAAGTAAGCAGGAAATGTGAAGCAGACAAGCTACAGGTAACGCTGCAACAATCACATTTAGTCACGCTGCATTCACTTCACTATTAACATGTTAAGTTTAAACGTAGGTGTAGCCTTGAAATTGCACTAAACTGAGGTTCTCTTGTGATAAAGAGGCGCGTCGCGTTTAGATTATTTTATAGCGCAGCTCAATGCAGCACAATGAATCCAGGTCAAGGGGAACTGCCGCGTGAATAAACACGAATAAAAAGTTGTGCTCAGTTAAGCGATCAAATCAAAGGGGAGAAGAGGGAACAGAAATCCTCTCAGTAAACGACACACTCTGTCTCTTATATGGAATGCTATTAGGACACCACAAACAAGCCATCCTCTTGTTATTTAGCGTTATGATGGTAGTGAAACTGATTGATGGCATTATTAGACAGATAAACGACGTTTTAAAACTGAGGTGATTACAGTGGAATAGTCGGCACCAGTTTAACTCCACGTATCGGCGAGTACGTTTTTGATTACCTGGTTAACATAAACCACTAGTGATTATGAATTAAAATAAAACATTATTTTATTTCGTATATCAGACTTAGTTGATATGTCCATAAGGACGTTCAGTTTTGCGTTTAATAGTAATGTTTCATCTGAGTTTATTTCCACGGTAACAATTAAGACATAAAGTAACATAAAGGAGTATGTTTGTCTCTTTTGTCGTAAACTTGGTTGTCGTTCTTTTCCCCCTTTGTTTTAATTAATTTATTAGTTTTTTCCTTTCTTAAAAAAAAGTTTATTAGTTAAAAAGTCTTAGCTTTGTAATGTATTACTTTTATTGATCAGTATTTATCTTGCCTACTTAGTACATTCGACAATTATTAAAAAGGTAAATATTCCTACTGTTTTACGAATATTTTCTATTTTTCTTTGCCATGCCAAGCATAAAACATTTCCATCAATTATAAATATTATAGGAAAGAAAATACAAAGGCTAAAAATGTGCACTGGCAGCACGAAAGCTGTAAGCTACTCTTCCTTTATTTTTAAATGTATAAGCTAGCCTGAATATAATTGATTTTATTTTAAACTAGTTAGCACCAATAAACAATCCCACTACTCCAATAATAATAATAATAACAGTTCAAATTAAATAAATAAAATAACGAAAGCAATAACAACACCTCTTCGCCTCTCTTTTATAGTGGATAAATGCTCGGACTATTTAAACGATTAAGACACTCCTAAAATAAAAATTATAACGAAAGTAATATACAGAATAAGATTTTTTTTGGACAAATGCCACAATTTAAATAAACAAATAAAACTCTGATAGTCATTATATTAAATTATATTTATTTGCATAAAAGTGACCCATAACACTGTGTTTTCAGCGCCATTAACCCATTTACAGTATAAAAACGAGCAGAATGAATAGACACTTAAAATATCCAATCACTTAACAGACAGTTACGCTTTATGGACACAACATAAAGAAATTTGCAGGAAAGAGAGTGGCGTAATTGCGATATCTTACAAGCATATCTAGACAAGCCTAGACCTAAGGAAAACTTTGAATCAGACATGGACAATTCAATATAAATCTTGAGATAAAATTAGTATGAACATCTGTTGTCGAGTAAAAGACGAGGGGGATAAAGGTGCTTTTGACTTCAACGATTGTCTGATAAACACAAAATAACAAAATTGTCTCTCCGGTTCAATCATTTCATTGAGCATCGAGGTCTACTTTCTCAGACTCCACTTCATAAATGCCTTTTTAAAATGCAAAATATTCACAAATGAACATGCAAAATGGTCGTGTAGGCCTTGGAAATGAAAGGAAAGGGCGTAAGTCCGTTGAAGCGCTGAAAAAACAGCATGCTTTTCTCCTTTTGTTGAACACAAGGTGGCAAAATGGCCGGCCCCCGTGTTGCCCACAATTTAGCACAAGTTCATTTTTTTCTGGGCAAAAATGTTCCATATTTGTCTGGTGCATCATACATCGAAATCAGAGTCACTGTCAGTAACTGAGAGAATGGTCCCGCCGTCACCTCGTTCATTCATACTGGAGACGCTGGTAGTGGGGCTGGCGGCCGCGCACGGGGACTCGGCCGAGCTGTGCGGCGTGCACCCGGACTCTGACATGGAGCGCAGGCCGCTTTGACCCAGCCCGTGATGTTGAAGCCTAAAAACAGATGGATATAGAAATAAGATTATTTTTGCAAAGTATTCAACTGTAGCCTATATACATCACAGACGGTATTGTTTGAATTCGACGGGTTACAGTGTCTCTAATAATAACAAAACTGATTTTAAATGTGAGATCGCCCTAAAAAAAAAAAAGAGTAAAAGGTAATTTAGTTACACAAGTCGATTTTAAAATAAGGATGTTTATATTTATATTTATGTACAAGCTTATGTTCTACATAAACACCAATTCAAAATATAGACTAGATTTATGATGATCCATATTTAATTAAATTATGTATATATTTGATTAGATTAGGCATTATCAGAATTTTTTTGGGAAAATGTAGCCTATTTAGCAATTAAAGAAAACTATATGGCAATACACTGCCAAATATACATTTTCAAAATACATAAATGTTATTATATATACATACACACATATATATATATATATATGGGGTTATTTTTAATCACAAAGAAGGTGAAAATTGCGTTAACTGTTTCTTGGAAAAAGTAAAATCAATTTATAACTAAAGAGCAAAATGATTTTGCTGTCATGATTATTTTCTTGTTTGCTTAATTAACTAAAAACTCTACATTTAGTCATTATTTTACATCCAAAACGCAAGATAAAATAGCATGTGGTCTAAAGCTTTAATAATTCAAGAAATTGACAGCAATTTTAATGCTGCAAATGCAAAAGCAATAGCAAAATGCCTATGTTGTTTTTAAAAAAATGAAATATTGTTCGATTTTTTTTAAGCAAAATCGAACACATCGTGCAGATTGTGTGTCAGCATTTGCTGTCTATTATAGTCGACAGCAAATTGACTACATCTATGCAAGTGTTTTATTTTTTTATTTCCTCTCCGAATTCAATTCAACCAAATAAACTGACCTGTTTTTGGCAGCTGCCGCTCTGTCCCTTTGCCTTCGATTTTTAAACCAATTGCCCACTTGAGTGGGAGTCAGTCCAGTGGCTTGTGCCAGTTCTCTTTTCTTGCTCGGATTGGGGTAAGGATCCTGTAGGTACCACTCCCTCAACAAGCCGCGAGTCCGTTCTTTGAAACAGTGCGTCTTCTGTTCGCCATCCCAGATGGTCCGTGGCAAAGGGAACTTCTTGCGGACCCGGTATTTATCAACGGGTCCGAGGGGACGACCGCGCAGCTTCTCTGCCTCTTGGTAGTGCGCTTCGAGCCACATCGCTTGCAGCTTTCCATGAGAGTCTTTGGTGAACTTGTGGTTTTCCAGGATGTGGTACAATTCACGGAAGCTTCCAGTGTGATACGCGACCACCGCTCGGGCTCGCTGGATGGACTCGTGCTTGTTGATGGCATCGCAGGCTCCCGGTGCCACGGGCAAGGACCAAAGGAAACGTCCGAGTCTCTCGATGTCCCCGGTTTCCTCCAGCGTCTCGCACACGCTGGCCACCTGTTCCGCCGAGAAGTTAAGGGTGGGCAGCTGAAACATCGGTAAGTCCTCCGGGGATCTCGCTCTGGGAATACTGCCCGCCAGAAGCAGAGGGCGATCCGCGAAATTGGGCAGGAAAAGATGTGAGGGATAAAGCTCTAAAGGAGACCTGAAAACCATGGAGTCGCCGAACAAACACAAACAGACGGGAAAAGACGGCAAAACGGACGTCGTGTTTGCGCCACTAGCTGCTGTGCCACCGAACGCGTAATATCTACCCTTAATCAACTTCGAGTGCAACGGTGAAACATTTTGTTTCGCTTTTCTATTGGTCTTCCTGGTGTCGTGCCGTGGTTGTCATGGCAGCCCTGCCAATCACTGTCAAGCTTGCCCTTCATTAGCCAGTGCGCGCTGCCCCTCTCCACATTTGCTTCGAGCGCGGGGTTTTATCGTCGCTCCAATCAGAACTGGCCACTCACTGCGGGATGTTTTCGAGCAGGCGAATGGTGCGCCAGTTCACTCGACGGTAGGAGGATTAATGGGTGGAATATTGCTATATTACTGCAAGTATGCTTCCGCGCGTGGGTGTGAAAGTTTGCGAGCTAGCCAACAGATAAATAACACGCCGTTTTTAACCAAATATTTATATAACGTAGATGGATTTGGATTTTTTAATCTGACATTAATTTTAATTTAATTTATTAATTGAAGCACTTTTTCCCCCAGGAAAAAGCAATCGAAAAATGAGTTAACATAATAAAAAGGCACAATAACATATTTGAACTGATCGATCATCAACAACATTGGCACTTAGGTTATATGTAAAATGAAATGTTTATTTATTTATTTATTTTACATACGAATTTAAGCTTTTGTTCAGTCTTTAATCGACACTTTTATCGTTTATTAGCCTACAACATAATGCGTATTCCATGTAATTATTATTAGTTATTTCGCCTCTTTATCAGTTTAAAAGGCAAGATAAATTGTCAGTAGGAAACAAGATCGGCTTGTTAGGCCTGAGTCAAATAACATTCTTTCACAAGGCTTTTTGTTTGCACAAAGCGTGTAATTAATGCCACAAACAAGTTAATTCACTTGGCCTAATTGTCTGTTTATCCTGGGGCTTAGCGCTTAATGGCCTTCTCTCCAGTGGGCACACCACTACTGTCTTACATTAAAGATTAATGTGTACAGTTAAAAGGCAGTGATGTCTGCTGATTTATCATTAGTGATTAATTAGGTATTAAATTTAAAAAAAAGAAAAGAAAAAACTATTTTAATAAACGTTTGGAAAGCAAAAAAGCCATTGCTTCAAGGCAAGATTTAAACATGTTTTCTAGGCTACAGGTGTTGGCATAATAATAACTGCAAACAAAAGCACTAATCTCGCGCCCCGTAGACAAGTAACGAGACGTCTTTGTTCATCAGGATTAGTTAATTGGTTGTATATCGTGATCACTGCAAATATGAACCTCTATTTGCACACGAACGGAGCTCAGAATCAGCCAACGCGCTTTAAAGAAGCACGTTTTTATAAACTTATAAAGAAAACCAAAGTTTTACATTTAGAATAGCCTGATGTTATGATCACCACAGCTCTGCAGTACTACAGCTTAGTAAAAAATACAAAAGCAGAAGCTCTAAAGCAGAAATTATTATTTATTTAAACAAATTATGAAATTATTATTAATAAATATAAATAACAATATTAAATGATTATTATTGGATTTTGTATTATATATATTTTTATGATGCTTCAACGGATTCTTAGGCGAAAGAAAAAAATAGATAATTTATAGGCTACATCAACTAAAACTTTTATTTAATTGGTGTTGACTAACTGACATTAACTTTTTAAAGTTTTAAGGATGGTGTAGCTGAACTTTGAAATGACCTTGAAATGATACGGTCAAAGGGACTAGTCACATTCACCTCGCATTTGATCTGAGGAAACACGAACACTTTCAGGCACGCATTAGGTCGACAGTCAAAACCATTTATTAAAGTTACAGATAACAGGATACAAAATTAATCTGCGATTACTTTTGGATTTTCGTCGCTGGAGAAGTCTTAATAATCCACGGTAAAGCTTAAGGCAGCTTATCAGGGTGTCGTGGCTTAACGTTTACAAATCTGTTACAGAATTACAGAATAAACACGAAACGTAAATTTGCCAGATGAACTTGTTCTTGACGAAATTAGTTTCGTTGGCGCGTAATTGGTCCCCGTGAATCACACGGCAAAGGGTGCCCACAGTGTCCTCATGCAACAAGTAGCCTTTCACCTTCACCGCCGGGAGGAGTCTATCAGATATCTGCAAACAACGCTTTCCTTGCAGACAAACAAACATCCACAGTTTCACTAAAAACAATACTGGCATTTAAACACTAAAATATTTATAGCACAGCTTAGTTAAATTGGAGGCACCTGTTAGTTGAAATTCAGTCTAATTTCTCAATTTGTTATTTCAATAGAGGCAGCTTTTGAACCAAAAGTCCTAATCAAATGAGCTGAATATTTTTAATATCCGACTACTTAAGGTCACTGAAAGCCTCACAATTTATGTATTTTACACGGAAAATTAAAAACGCTGCGAAAAATGATGCATCAAATTTCTGTAACGGAAGAGAATGTTATAGATGGGATATCAAAATTGACAGGGATTATTTCCGTGGCATATTTTAGATACCCCATGCATTTTTAATTAAAGTCTGCAGAGTGTTAATACTCTCCCGCAGAACAGATGTTGAGCCATCTGAATGTTTGAATGTGACTTGCTATTCTAGATATGAAGACATTACCTGGGCACTACATGAATCATTCATGTCGGACAGCTGTCTACAGCCACCAACCATATTCATCAATTCACATTTAAAATATTTATTGCATATAATTATATCTGCCCTGCTTGTTTTACCACCCAATCCCTTATTCTGAGGCACACTAGGCACATGAGCATGTTAAACTGCTATAAAAAGTCAGCACTTCTATAAAACAACAATGCCTTTTATTTCTCAGAAACTACATTAGACTGGAATTGAGCGAAGATAAAAACCCCAGTTTACAGTAAGTCTGAGATTAATCTGCCATTGTCATTGCACACTGATCCACGTAGCATATGGCTCACACGCATGTAGTGTTTTAGCAAGAATGAGGTAAAATGATATTGAATAAATCCTCCATGGTCAAAGCTATTCTATTAATCAAAGCTATTAATCCAAACCTCTCATCAGAAGTGACTATTATAATCTTATTTTGGTTAAAAATGCTCTCCTAGCCTGAACATGCCTGGCCGGGCCATTGCAAATGTAAATTGTGGCCGCCTACTTACAGAAACATAAGCTCATCCTGTCTGAAGTGAGATTTTCTGCAACAGTGGCCCATAAACCAGTGTTTAACAGTATTGTCATCGGGACAAGCTGCTTAATGGTACTGTGCAGTTTACCTTGATCCATGTGGCCAAGGTTCAGAGCATAATTTGTTTAATAGCGGTAATGGCCATATGACAATGGATTTCACCAGTGGTATTGTGTGTGCGTCAAGAGCTATTTTTCCAAGCTGAAATCTGTTTCTTAAATGGGTAAAGGCAATGTCATGCAGTATTTTTTTTTTATCTGCACCTGAAACTGAAGCTTCAGGCATCTTTATTGCTCGTTCATGAGTAAGAGCCAAAAGCTTGCCTGTCCTTGCATGGCAGCACACAGCCTTTCTCACACTCATTTCCGAATTCCTTAATTTCCTTAAAGTTCATCCTTAGAGCAGTAAGTCACATGTCATCTAGGCAAATTCACATGCACTAAACAAGCTTCCAAAGGACGTAAAGCACCATATAAGTTTCATAAAGGAGGTTCATATGAGTCAAGTGCTCTCTTATTTACAAAATAATTTGAAATGCATGGCCAGAATATCCTTCACCCTGTGTTGCGTAATAGAAAGCTGAGGAAGAACAGATGTTACTCAATCACAACATTTTCATTTATTATTATTTCTAATTTTATTTTATATTAATATGAATTATTCTACATAGTGATTTTTTTAAAAGTGCATGTATTTATTTACTTTACATAATAATAGTATAGTTTGACAATCTACTCTAAAATAGTTAACCTTTCCCATGATTTCTGACTGAGTGTTCTTGATAAGTGTGAACCCTTTCATTTTTATGAGATGAAACCCAGCAAAAAGAAAAGGATGGAGAAAAATAGAGAGACACAAGGCTCAGACGGAGACTGAATGAATAGTGCAAGGCATTCAAGACATAACTGGTGGATAATTGATGTATGCAGTGTATTAGCAACATGGAGACTGACTGACTATGAAGAACAACTCAGAGCTTAAAATGAATAATCATAACAATAAAGAAAAACTGATGGAAACGCATCCAACAAAGGTAGCACAGCAGCTGGGCGAGATTTAAAGGGTGTTAATGCCAATTTGTGTTGGCAGCAGATGTCATATTGCACAAAGCACTAAATCCATCACATCATGATTAAAGATGAGATGTTTACATGATGACTTTAGCAATGGACTGCATTTCAAAGAGCTTCCAGCTGTTTTACAAAGCAAAGCTATTGCCATTCACTCCATCTCTCATCTGTCAAATGTAGCTACTGTAGTTAAGTAAATATTATAGTTGCCTGACGTGCTGGGTTTACAATCGAGATGAACTCATGAACCACTCCACAGGTGGAAAACCGGCTCGCTTGCTAATACACAGAGCTCAAGCTTGACAGAACACATGTTTTCATGATGAGCGAAATTCCACAAGAGGTCAGCGTGTAGGCTTAAACCAAAAAGTTGAAAAGCTATTTGCTGTCTTTGAGCTTCCTCATAACAGAGACTAAATACAGTGGCACGACGAGCAGGGGGTTGGGGGGGGCAGAGGAAGGAGAGACGGCGAGCGCAATTAATTCTCGATTTCAGAGATCAGAGCAAGGGCTGGGCTCATTAAGCGTCACATGTGAAATTAAATGCTAAACAGTTGCTAAACGGTAAAAACATTCAATTCCACCTCGACAGGCAGTCCCCCTGCATGATTTCTTTGAAAGCTCAGCCCCCTCCTCCCACTTACCGATTCCTCCCACTTCAATTCGTGCGTCCGCTACTTGTAATCAAATGACACACTTGTTTTTTATAGTGTTTAAGACAAGCGGTGCTTTACTACTTCTTCAATCTATAATCGCTTGTAATTAATCTTATGCAAGCTGATTAACAACCCCTTCAGTCTGATAAATCACGAAAGGTCAGAATTCAGTCACGATTCAGGTTGTCAAGGAAGAGATACAGCACGTGGCTCTTTGAGTCAGACTCAGCATTCAGACTCTGTTAAAATATGCATCGAAACGCTTGACAGACCGCTCAATGTGTATTCCTGGAGAAGCCTTGAGACGGCAAGAGGACGACGGGCTTAGGTCGAGCGGGCCGGTGAAGTGCTGAGGGAAACCGCAGCCTGGATCTACATGGAAATGCACTCTTCAGACAAGCTGATTTTGGAGAGCTAAGGACAAACGCACCCCAATACCACAACCCCTGTCGCTCAGCCCCGTCCCGGATCTCATGAAATAATGATAGGTCAAGGCCGGTCCCAATTCTACCTCAAAAGCAGACTTAAAATTACGTCTTTAGCGAACATGATGCATCATGCTGCAATTGTTAAGACCAGTCTTATAGTCTATTCGAGGACCTCCTCATGGAGTCTCGTCCGATTAACAGCGTATAAGGTAATCCTTCTGATTCCTCCTTGTGGGGTCTCTGAGGGCAAGCAGAAGCGAGACTAAAGCCTGCAGAGCCAGGACAAAGGGGGTCTGCGATATACACAGCCTGGGGTGTAGATTGTGGGTTTAGCCCCTCATCTTCAGATCCAGGCATGCTGTGTATATCAATATGGAATATGGAATGCTGACATAATCATTACGGCTTTTATCTTATGTATACTGAGGCCCCTCTGTGAAATTTTTCTCTGATCGTCTTACGCTTTCATACTCTGTCCTTTGTCGACATGCAGCGCTGAGGCCACCAAAGGTCAAGCTGTAGCCTAATGATAGCCACACAAGTGCTGACATATTGTCATGAAAGAAGAAATGATTCATTATATTGATGATAATTACGCTGAGATAACAGCGGCTATTGGCCCAAAGGCTTTTTTAGTGTTTAGATCAAGGGTCTTCCAAATTTTGTTTTCTAGCTCGCTTTTGTGTCTTTCATACTAAAGCCCCCCCAAATAATTTGTATTGTAATATTATTTACTATGTTGACAGTGTATGTTATTGTTTAAAATTAGTGTATTGTTGAATAAAATAATGTTCTTTTAATGAAGTGGAAGGTGCATTAAATCGACCAAAAAGTAGAGATTTGTATTTTAAACTTTCTATTAATCAAAGTATCCTGAAATAAATGTATTATTGTTTTCACAAAAATATTAAGCACCTTTTTTTCAACTTTGATAATAATATTTAATTTTTAGCACCTAATCAGCATATTATAACGATTTTATGAAGGATCATGTGACAGCGAAGTTATTGCTGCTGGAAATTTAACTTCGCCACCTTAGTAATAAATGGCATTTAAAATATACTAAAATAGAAAGTTTTTTTAGGTTGTAATAATTTTTTATATTATAACTGATGACTGTATTGTATCATTATTATTATTATTTTAAAATAAATTCAGCCTTGGTGAGAATATGAGACTTTACGAATGGTGGTGGTAAACCATATGTTTCCCTAAAAATATATATATAGTTTTTGTGATCTTAAAAATCATTAAATCATGGTTAATTGAACGATTTCCAATCAGTGTTCAAAAAATACAATAAATCAAAAATTAAATAAAGCTCTAAAAATTTAACCTTTTATTATTAGCTGTTATTAAACTTATATTGGGTTGTAAAAAAACAACAGAACACAGCATTACGTTTATAATGGACGACGTGGGCAACAGGTCTGTATGAAAAGCTTTAATAACAGATCCATCAGGATGTAAGATGCCTGTACAGACATTGTTAAAGTACACAAGTGCTTGTCTAGCATCAGTAAACGTGGCTGCGATCTCAATCAAATTTCATACTGATGTAAAAGGAAGATTAATCAAAATGTAATTGTAGAAAGACTATTCTGAAGAATATTGGACTAGTTCAGTATGGGCAGGATTGGTCTTTTATCTTTATATTATTTTATTATAAGACTGAATTGCACTGCTCAAGGAATTCAAAACACTTTGGGTGCACTGTCACTTCTCTGTTTCTTCTGCTTTACCTGTGACAACTCTTTCCTTGCCGCTCTTGGAGGTCAGAGGAAGCGGCACTGTCAGCGCTGCCGGCAGCCATAATGATAGGCCCGAAGAGAGAGAGAGGCAGAGCCATGAAAAATTCATCAGGCCTCTGCATGGCGGGGGCAGGGCAGATGCAAGACTGGTGAGGGAGTTTAATTTGCCCAGGGAAGAGCGCTGCCGTGTCCCGCGCTCCAGCGCTGCTGTAATTAAAGGGACGAGGCCTGCGGAAATTGGCTCGGACCCCGCTGTAGAGCACCGTCAACCCCGCCTGCCCACGCTCTCGTCTGCCTATTCCAAAATCAATTATCTCCACGAAACAGCTGTAAGGCCCTCACCGCAGCCTCTTGCTCCTGAAGTGAGGAAGACATTTGAAATTCATTACCATATAAAGCAAAAGGTCCTTTACGTATTAAACAGCACTCGCCTTTTTATAAATTGTTTTCCCCCCTCAAGCCTGATGACAATTTGACCACTTTCAGCATCCTGGTGTGAAAACCAAGCAGCGAGGGTTGATTGCATCATTTATAAGGAAACAAAGAGAGGGAGGGGGCATGTCAACATTCGGAAGTGAAGGCTGTCTTCTGGTTTATCAGTTTCGTACCACTTCTATGCTGTACAGTAGCTAAAAGTTTACTGACCTTGCAGCGCCAGAGAGCCCAACCTTCACATTGCGTTCCCCTGACAGATCCTCCGATAGCAGGAGACAGTTTTTTCATGCCGAGGAACCTAAATCCACTGCTTTCCTGCCACATCTGAGTGTGAGCTTACATTGTAGAAAAACAAGTTGGAGAAATGACACAGAAGAGGCGGCAGAAGGGGAATAGAGATGATATGAAATATTAAACTGCACAGTAAGGTTCTATCCCAGGCTAAAACAAAAGAGCAAAACATCATCTAGATGTTCGTCTCTGACATTTTCATCCATCCCTCATGCAAGACACTTCTAAGTCTTTTAATTACCGCTTCTTACACCAGCTTCTAGGTCACCGTGTTCTGCTTGGCTAACGTAAATAATTCACCAGCAACCAACTGGGTACATTTCTGGACTGAAAAGAGCTGCTTGCCACACGTGTCTATTCTCCTGGATCATACCAGCGTCGGCTCATCGCGGGCCAAACACGGAGCCATGAACAGCCAGCAGTTTCAGTGAGAACATTGGCCACAGTGTGCAATGTGAGGGAATTCACTGAGGGGTGTGCAATGTCAGGGAGTGACTCATCGTGTCTGACTATTCCAGGACAAAGAGACGATAACAGACGACTCACCGGGGAGCTGTCTTCTCCCACTATTCACAGTCCACTGCACTCTCTGTACTCTAAAGTTGGTCAGAGGGGGGAGAGAGTTCGAGTCGGTGAATCACAATGTGTTACAAAGAAGTAGGGGAGGGGAATCGCTTGTGCTATAGGTCTGTTGACGCCAAAAATGGGCCGAGCCGAGCTAGTCGGCGATAAGAGATGTAAATACGAGGTGAGAATTCCACTGTACTCCGGTGGGATAGGGATGATGCTGGTTTTGCGGCTCAAGTACCTGTTCATGTGGAAGGCAAGAGCGAGGTGTGCGTGGTGCCCTTGAGACCAAGGGGAATGTGCCGTGATGTCATGAGTGTCATGAGTGTCACTGTGTCAACGATCGCACACACAACCTGCCATTTCATTCAGCTGCAGTGAATGACATTAAATCTGGAAAAAAAAAATTATATGCCGTTTAAAACCTTGTAGAAATGACCAAAAATGACACAAAGATAATACTTGGGATAAGAATCACAAATGATTCATATTCAGGTTCAAATTTGTTTTTTAGCACTTTTAAGGAAAAAATTTTATGACCCTGGACCACAAAACCAGTCATAATAGCAATAGCCAAAAAAAACACTGCATGGGTCATAATATCCATTTCTCTTTTATGGCAATTAGCATGGTCCATGTAGATGTTTTGAGAATTTCCTAACGTAAATTTACCAAAATGTAATTTTTGCTTAGTAATATGCATAGCTAAGGACTGAATTAGGACAACTCTAAGCTTTCTCAACATTTTTTGTTATATATATATATATATATATATATAAAATTTTTTATGCACTCTCAGATTCTAGATTTTCAAATAGTTGTGTAAATATAAGTTATAATAAGTTGAATTAAAAGCAGAAAATGTAAAATTATTTAATTGATTCAAATATTATTAATAGATGGTAAAAATGCTTCATAATAATCAGTCTTAATGTTATAAATAAACAACATTTCAAATAAATACTGAATACTGATTATATTTATAAAATGTTTCATAGTATGTTTGAGAACTCAATCATTTGCTTGTACTTTATGTTTTTGAATCACAAAGCTCTTCAATAATAAGTAATTTGGGAATCAGACTACAACAGTTGTGCTGTTCACAGATAAAAAGGTGCAGAAACAAGTTTCACTAAGAAATTGCCAGTAAATGTAACAAACAAATACAAAGACATGCAAATTACATTAAGAATTAAATGTGAAATTCTGAAGCAGAAAACTGAAATATTTTCTAGTAAAACTCAGAACAACAACAAGAAAAACCTTTTATTATTATTTATTAATTATTTTTTTTACAGTGTTTTAGTGCTGTGATTTGCCTATTTTTTCCAGCTTTGGTGCTTCTTTTTTTTTTTTTTTTTTAATTCTAAAAAATCTCGACCATATACAATACACACTGTTACTATTTGAGTTTAGTCTCTTTCAGCATGAGACCTGTTCTTAGCCAGCTAGCGTAAACATATCAGCAGTCAACGCCCTGCAGCTGAGGCAAATAAGCCCCTGAATCAATTAGTCCTGAATGAGGCTCCTTTATAGTAATGTTAATGATGCACTAATTGACCACAGTGTTATCTGTCCTGTTAGAGGGGTGGCCTGGAGCTCTTGCCTGCAGGTGCCCTCTTGCTAAAGGAGATAGAAGGGCACAGACTCAAGTAAAACGCCCTGTGCATTACTGGCAACCCTATGTGACAAAACTTTGTCTAGAGTTATATCATTTCCTCAAACATCTATTCTCTGTGCATGGGAGGAAGGTGAATGAGGCAACTCGTTGCCATTGTTATGTGAGTCTGTGCATATGTTTGTTGGGCCCTTTTGTCCTGACTGAGAACCCTGAGAGCCCTTGAGAAAATCCTTCACAGATGGAGCAAGAATAACTTCCCAGACTACGGTCCCATCATGCTTTGAGAGACAGCCAAAATACATTTGTCACAGATACTTGAGACACACATCTTGTCCGCACACAAGGGCCATACAAGATCACTGGAGTCAGCAAGTCCTTTAACTAAACACAATTCATTTGCCTGAGAATCTTTTATAGACTACATCTTTTATGTTTGCACATAAATCCTGAAGGGTTACTGCAGAAACAATATTTTCTTGTTATAGAAGTAGACTAGCTCACTCAAAAATGAAATTGCTGAAAAACTTTAGGCAATCCAGGATGAGTTTGTTTCTTTATTGAAACAGATTTGGAAAAATGTATCATTACATCACTTACTCACCAATGAATCCTCTGCAGTGAATGGGTGCCGTCAGAATGAAAGTTCAAATAACTGATAAAAACATCACAGTAATTCACAAGTAATCCACACAACTCCAGTCTGTTTCTGTAATGCTGTTTCCATGTAAAATACAAGTCCGTTAACTATAATATTACTTTTTTCCCTAGTAATTCCTGTTCCTCATTATGAGAGAAATATGCATAGATCGGTTTAACACTGATAAACGTTTCTTTTAAAAATGAAACATTTCACTTCACAAGACATTAATTGATGCACTGATGATGTGTGAATTACTTTTCCTGTTTAAACTCTCATTCTGACGGCACCCATTCACCGCAGAGGATCCACTGATGAACAAATGATGCAATTTATCCAAATCTGTTCTGATTAACAAACGAATTTATCTAAATCATGCCGTGAAGGTTAGTAAGTTTTCAGCACAAAGAGTACCTTGTATCTCCATGCAATGGAGACAATGTTTTTGGTGACATACTTTTATGATCCTGTATCTCTGTAAGGATTCAGAAAAGTCTCTCCCTCAGTATCATGATGTAACAGCTGATAACATTACATTACAGCAGACAGCAGCCCTGAAAAACACATAGATTATGTGCAATATTAATCAGATTGCATTAGCAAGTGATCTTTTGAGCTCTTGTAGTCTCTAATGGAGTTTCTGTGTTCTTCAGTGACATTGATCAGGGCAAGTAGGCTGAATAGCAAAATATGACTATATGAATATGAAATAGCAAAAGGTGACAAAATTTGGATAAAAGACATTTTCTTCTCATCAGTGGAAAATTATCCAACAGCTTTAGATGTCAACAGATGATTTCTCCAACAACAGAGTCCCTGAAGGCTGGTCTCACCTGGGTCTGCAGTGCAAGTGAAGCTGATTATAAATAGTCAGGTATTCTGACAGCTTTGACACAGCTTTGATGTTGTGGAAAGGATGATTTGATGATTTTGCCAAGATCAAGTTTCTACGTAACACCAATAATTTATCTTGTAATTCTTTTAAAAGAAAAAAAGGAAAAAAAGAAAGGATAACTAATTTCAAAATAGACGGGACCAAGGACAGAATCTATTCACATTAAAGGAATGTTAAAGTAAGGCATCTGAAATAAAATGCAGAAATGTAAGACTAGTTTTTGCAAATGAAGATTAAATATTCTGTAAAAATATTTTATAATTATTTGAGCTATAAAGCAATCTAAATCATCCTTTTTGAGATGGTACTTATTTCTATAGGTGGATAAATATTTTTAAAATTCAAAAGGAGAAATTAAAATTCTGGCTTTATTTATTTACTCTTGTGTCAGTCCAAACTTTTACATGAAGTCAGTGGAGTCTAAAACAACTTTGGACTGCCGTGACTTTGACTGTTTATAATCTAAAATGAAAATATACCATTACAACTTAAATTAAATGCATAGTTGCATGTTAAAAAGATTTTAAGGTGCAATCATTATATAGCAAAACAGTTATTTATATGCACTAGTTTTGATTAAGTTCTGTTGAAATAATAATAATGATCATTACATCGATGTATTGTTGTGATTGTGCTAATCTGCAATATTTGATTTTAAGCATTAAAAAAAAGACACAATTAAACTGTTGTAATAATGCTGTAATAAAGTTGTAATAATGTCTTAATAAACTTTGAAAATTGTGCAATGGAATATTCAGTTCCCAGCATGCTTTACATAGGACTGGAAAGAGAATAAATGTAAAAATAAGAATTTTCTGTTCTCACTGTTGTATTCTGGGGGCACTATCATGCATCTCCTGAAAGAGTCTAGAAAGTGTTGATCAAAAACGCAGACCAGGAAGACGCAAAAACAAGCAATCTCATATTTAAGCATGAAACATCACTAGAATAAGCTACAATAAAACAAATTAGGATTTGTTTGAAAGTAGAAGGTCTCATCTTTGATGCATTCTGGGGGGCATGAAACTTTAGTTAAAATCGGCAAGAAAAACACTGACGGGGAAGGAGTGAAAAGAATTTATTCTATTTTTATGTTTTTGTTATTGCCTTTGCTCTGAATACTAGTGTTAATGGTTGGGTTGTGGTTGTTAATCTAAACATTTGTTTATTAATAATAGACCAAAAAAAAAGAAAGAAGCCAAAACATTTTCAATACGACTTCTGAGCAAAGAATCAAAACTATTTTCTTATAGTCCCATGTCCTTCCTCACACAGCTGTTATGCAGAAGTGTATATCTATTATGAACAGTGAAGTAAGATGTCACTTCCAGCCACACAAAGGTAATTCCTGCACCTCCCAATGAGAGCTGAAGAACAAGACAATAATGATATTACCAATTAGCCGCACACGTCAAATGTCAGCATCATGTTTCGTCGCTTTATTTGTATGGTGCTAATAATGGAAGCATCTGCTCATGGTGCATTTCAACCTAGGTCTTTATCTCCTGCCAACAGGAGACTGAGTGAACCGGCTCGGTCTACTCACTGCCTACATTCTATTGATTCTCCTAAAACCCTCAACAATGGTATTTGTATGCCGGTTTATTCTGTAGTAATGCAGATACGCCAGGCAGAATTAAAGTGGGCCAAACAAACGCGGCAGGCGCTGGCTAATTGTGCTGTGAGATTGCGTGTGTGTGCGCGCGAGAGAAACAAATGAGAGGTTCAATTTGATATAACCCGCAGCTTTTCCGTCAGGCATCTTGCTAAGTACTTTCAAGTCTTTGTGAGGAAATAATTGATTTGTGGATGTGCCTCCGGGTGTGTGTGAAAAACGTATTATGATATTTGTCGAATAATAGCAAATAATCACTCGTGGGGAGGGAGGGCTGGTTAATGGTTTACTGACTAATGGAGAAAAAGTGATTGAAAGTTGGGTGAAAATTGACAAATCGTGTCCGTTTCATTATTTATTCTATTGATGCTGAATGTTTATAGTCTCAGCTGCATTGAAAAACTGTGTGTTTACTTGAGCCTTCGAGAAATAAAACGTTTGGTCAGACCCCCTCCACACAAACACACAAATCTTCTCTTAAGCCTTGCTTTTTTCTCGAAACTAGCAGCAGCTCATTTCTGGAGTCATACCTACAGTAATGATGTCGGGTCTAATCTGAACAGGGAGACAGCAGAGAGGATATTGAACAGTGGAAAGGTTAATCACCACTGCCTGGTTAGCCAGGGAAGACAAGCTAATTCCTCCGAAAGGCAAATGGCACACAGCTCTATCGGAGTGCAGATAAGCAGTGTTAATACACAGGCAGAATGGGGACTCAAGGGCTGAGGCTCTGTTATCGGCCAACCCTGAGACGGGGCGACCTGAAAACAGCCCAGCCCCTGCCCTGAGCACAAAAAAAAAAAAAAAAACCCTCAGACAGCCTCTCAAGCAGAACTATCACAAAACCCTGACCCCCTAAAACCATCCCCCAGATCCGTCCGGACTCATTTACGACACAGCTTCCACAAACCAGCGCAGAATCCGACCCCCAGTGTTCCCCACCCAGGAGCAGACCCCCAAAACTAGCATATTAGGAGGCATAGCTAATTGGAAGATCAGGCAAAGGCATTAAAAGATAAGATACTCCAGCAGCTTGCCTGAAGTGTGGATCAGCACACCAATGGGAAACTATCAGGTTTTGTGATGCAATCGGTGTGTGAATGCAGCCCTGAAATTGTCAGGTTAACATTTATTGGAGTGTGTTTTATAAATTGATACGGTTTCAGCCTTTCCACTTTAAAATGTCACATTTAATTCAATGTGTCACTTTCAGTTTCTTTTTTATTATTTGTGAAGTGTATTAATAAACTATTATATGTTAATAGTTCATTATTATTATTATATTATTATTATATTTTTTATCTTGGAAAGGTTTTAAAAATGTAAATAAGAAAATAATAAGATTGACATAAATAATCGGTAATAAGCAAACATTACAACAAATTTAAATCTTTAAACAAATAAACAAACAAATAAATAGATAGATAAAATTAGTAAATAAAAAAATAAATCGAAAATGTTATAAAATATATATTTTTTAAGTAATATATAGTGTGTATATATATTAGATTAAAACAAAATAATTAAAAATAGGCTAAATATATAAATACATTTTTACTTGTATATTTATTTTCTAAGCAAAAATGTATTTATATGTTTAGCATATTTGTAATTATTTGTTTAACCATTACATTGTTTTGATCTAATTTATGTATATATATTTAATAAAATTAATAACATTAATAAATGATCAACTTAATTATTAGACTAAAGTAAAAGTTAAACAAATACATTAAATAAGTAGATAAATAAACAAACAATAAAAATAATAAACAAATTCAACAAATAAAAAATACTTTCATAAAGAAACATTTATAAAAATTAATAAATTACAAATACTACTCAAAAGAAAATAACTTATACTTAGCTTTTTAACAAACAAAAACAGTACTGCAACAATAATCTAATAAGTAGGAAAAATATAATAATGTAACTTAATAAAAACATAAAAACACACACAAAATTCTAAAAGACATTTTAGACGTATTTCTAACATTACTTTTGGACAGTATGAATTGTTACCTAATGACTTTTCAGTACAGGGGATCTCTTGTATGTGGCTGATGGTATTTGAAGGTTTATGGCATTTAAAAGATTCAAAAACCCTACATTAATATGTGATTCTGCAGGATTCAAGGCTTACAATTAGCAATTTTCCCCTCTCCCCTCTTGAGGGAACACAAATACGCACATCGGAAACTCATCAGCCATTGTTTCTTAATGCGGTATGAAATCCCATTTTCTGGTGAATGCAAATTCCTAACCTGCCACAGGATAAGCCTGGTTTTACATGTAGCTCTTTCATTCAGCACATTACGGTGTCACTGCAGAGGCAAACCCTGCACCCCTCCACCAAGTGTTTGCACTACGATTTGCCTTCCTTAGTAATAAAAAGTAGGCATATAAACATCACTTCATTATCAAGCAGCCACTTTGAGCAAAACTGAACAGATTGAAGGATTATTAAATGGATTTTTCCAGTGGAACGTCAGAGATGGAGAAGGTCAAATGATTTGAGGTTAGAGCATTAAACAATAAGGAGCCTGACGAGTTTGTGAATACTGGATCAATATAAAACGATGAAGGCCAGATGTCTCAAAAGACAGATTTACCTCAGCGTCTACTACTGACTCGATTAATAGGTACAGTTCACCCAAAAATTAAAATCTTCATGATTCAGTCATCCTTTAATGCTGTTATTTTTTTAGCATAGAAGAAAATCTTCAAAGAATCTTTATGCAGCTCTTTGCTGAGCCATTTCAGAGCCACACGTTTTTTAAACTCAAAAAGGACCAAAAAAGTGGTCCCTTAGACCTTTTCAGAGACTCATTTGGTACCCACTGAAAAACCTGAATAATTCATTCATGAATCAGATGAATTCACTTCACATACCGAACTCTCAGATTCAATGATCTGGAATAATGATTTCTCTTTGTTCCTTACTCAAAACTATATATGGCTCAAATGTCTTCAGAAAACTTGGAAAATAGTTCATTAATCATATGAACTCAATTGTGCTTAATGCATTTATTTATTTATTTTTATTTTACAAAAAGCTCCAGTCCGTTCTCTCCTTAATTAGGGGAAGTAACTCCGGTATGTCATCGGCAGAGCTGTGGTGGGACGAGGGAGGGGAGGCGTGGGACGTTTCGCACAATCGCAGGGTCAATGAAGTTGTACTTCTCCCCTCTGAGCACCGCTAATTTGCTGGAGGAAGTGCTGACAGGACCTTTCTGTGCCATGTTTTCCTTTCACGGCTCCACCTCTCTTTTTCTAGCAGACCTCCCGTTACAGATCTGGAGTGGTGGGAATCCAAAGGGGCCAGAGCGTAGAGAGGGAAGGCCACTAGTAATGATCCACTTCACATGGGCGTTTATGAGCCGGGGGGGAAAAAGGGGAAAAGAGAGAGCCGGAGAGAAAGGGGGAGAGCTGATTTTGGGACCCTGAGAAAGACGGCTCGACAAAGCCTGCTGGTGGAGAGCCGCATTTAAGGGCATTCTCCTGCAGCGCGCCGGCCCCTCGCTGCAATGGGCCACTTAACACAAGAGCACCTCTCACCTGCCAGGCAAACACTGCAGCCTCACTGTTTACTACCAAGCCCACTCCGGACTCATCTGCCCCAATTTAGCCACACCGAGGTGCTGCTAAATATTTGGCCCTCTCAAACAAAAGGGTGACAAATACAAGGGGCACAAAGGAGGTATGAAGTAGGCATGAGTAATACGCGAGCTTGAAGGTCTTAACAATGCGTCAAGTAAAAACGAAGTCTGAAGTAAAGTGAGCAATGTGTGAATGTGATTAAGGAAAAAGAAGCAGACAACAGGTTCATGTGTGGTCAGAGGAAGTAACTAAAACAAGGCTCAAAAGCGCTCTGATACACCCAGAATGCAAACAAAGACAAAAAGAAGCCATCTCCTTAAGATATTAAGAAATGCCTACTCCACCCTTTAGCCTCGTCTCCAACCCAGCTCTTTTTACCATTTGGACAATGACTTCCTGCTTCCAAATTAACCACCATTCTGACCCAAGAGGCCCCTGTCTCTATTGAGTGGCCCTCTAAGCCCCCGAAAAGTTACCCCAATTTCCGCTTCGCTTTTGTGCTTGTGTTTGGTCAGACTGAAAAGCTCAGTTAGGCCATTGTTGCAGTGCGGGACAGAGGGAGAGAGGGACATTGTATAACATGATCTCCTTTAAGGTGGTTCTGATTGTTGGGAGCAGCATGGGTCTGAACCCCGAGGACACAGCCCGGGATATGACCCGTAACTGTCCAAGCGGTAATGAGTACTTTCGCGCAGGAAGTGGTTAAAACACACATCTCTGGCTCTGCCTTTGTGTAAATCATAACACAATCAGTGACAATCCAATTGTGGAAGGTGTCACGCATACAATAATAAAGTTGGACTGATTGACTGATGGGGAATTTTACAGTTCATTATCCAATCAGGCGGCAGTGCCGTGATGGGTGCTTGTCACTCGGGGAACTATCCTGGCGGGGGCAGATGTCACTCTGATGCTGTTAAGATGACAAGCGCCGGAGGACAGTGCGGAGAGACTGACATTTTCTCTTCCCTCCCTCCGATGAATGGAGCGACGAAAGAAAAGGAAAAGCGAGCGGAACAAGAGGATGCTGCCGCGTGACAAGCTCCATTCTGGCATTTGAATTAAACCTCAGACAGAGGAAAATAAGACAAAGAAAATAACACGGTCTGACAGCGTTATCGCCGTGTTTATACTCCTCTAGTTAGATATACGCAGAGCGCTGGCAGAATGAAAGCATTACGGCTCTACATTATCCCACTATTGAAACGCTCTTATCTCTGTTCTGAGGGGAAAATAACAGGATGAATCGAAGGAGTAAAGGTGACAGGTGAAAGACGAGTAGGAGAATGCGACGGTCCAATCTTTCATACCTGAACGCGAGCGAAAAAAACAAACAGGTAAAACGAGAAAAGCAGGAAGAGAGGGAAAGCACAGAGTGATCTCTATCTACTCAGAATGAGGGCCCCATTAACTTGACCACATGCCCTTTGCACACAAAGGCTGCAGCCCTCAACTCCTCCCATCCAATTATGTGTGATTAGGCTGAGTGTGCTGTGTCAAGATGGAGGGTAACAATAAAGACATGTCACTCTCTCTTTCAGAGCGCAATACCGGCGTTCTCGAGCTTGAAGCGCTCATGTGTGCGCCACAGTGGTCCACACACTCCGGGACGCAGCGGTCATCTCCGTCACGCATTTTGTGGTTACCATGGGTGCGCTGTTTAACGCAGAGGGCCCTTGTGTTGATTCATTGGTGACTCAAACTGGAGAGCTGAATGATGTTTTCAGAGACGGCGAAGGAGGGGAGCGCGCTCAATTAGCAGCCTCGTTAGAGGTAGTGATTAGCGAGGTCTCGGCTCTGAGAGAGGCCCCCTGGGGCACGAGCAGGGCCACTGCCACTTCAGCGCCGTCACCGCAGGAACCCCCAGTGTGTCCCACAAACCCCAGATGATAACAGACAACTTTTGTTGTGCAACTGTTTCTGGTAATTATCAAGGCAAGGGCTGAAACGATACGCTAGCATTAGCAAACAGTGCCATCGTAGCTTACTGAAGGGAAGAACAATTAGCCACCCGGGAAATTAGAGACTACAAAATATCTATTTATCGGAAAGGGAAAAAAAAACAAACTCCCGATGAGAGTTTAAAAGAGTTTGTGATGGCAAGAAATGTGTGATTTGGAAGGGCCGTATAACTATGCTGAGAGAAACGAAAGAGGGGGGTTGGCAGAGGGGGGGGGGGGGGGGGGGGGGGGCATATAAAAATTAA
>JAUMHP010000010.1:1810557-1821388 GCA_032361065.1 Enteromius trimaculatus | reverse complement strand
CCTCTCCAGTATTTTGAATTTGGACTGCAATACCTAGTTCAACCACTCGGTGTCAATCCTACATACAGTACCTTTAACAAGGTTATTTTCCCTTCCAACCAAAAACGTACTTCTTTGGAAACATAGACCTACTTTCTGTGTGAGTCCCGTTCAGTGCAGCTGAATGAAGCGCGCTGATGAGCGCGATCTCTGGTCTATGCCTATGGTCTATGCATGTGCGCGGACGCGTGCTTCCGGGAGAAATGTTCCATCCTTGACTAAAGTCATTAAGACAAACGATAAAAAAAAAAACTCTCAGAAACTTGACCAAACCCGGCACATAACGGTCATATGTCCAAATTGTTTTTTGAAATTTGTCCGTGCTACCCATGATAATTCAACTTTTTAACAGTGTGAACAAATGAATGCACGAAAGTCCACGTTACCACCTGTTTAGAATTTCAAATCATCACTGATATCTATCCATATGAGCTGTCCGTAAAATTGCATTTTCCAGTGAAGAAATGTCTTATCTGAATCTGGACAGAAATATGTACAGGCCAAGCATTATTTGCATCCCAAAACAGTCAAAAATAGTTTTAAACAAATGTTTTTTTGTTTTTTTTTGTGGGAAAGGACACCAGGGAATTGACTTTTTCACTGAAGGAAACATAGAGAAGCAATGGGTTAAAACACCATATTTATGGATTTGTTTCTTACAAATATTTCACTTTGTGAAAATATTAACTGATAGACTGCAGTTGTGTGGATTACTTGTTTTTTTTTTTAGCTGTTTAAACTCTATAATGGCACCCATTCAGCGCAGAAGGTATTGGTGATGTAATGCAAAATTACAACTTCTTTTTTTGGGTGAATAATTCCTTAAATTATCCCATGAAACAATTCTGATAATAAAGAAACGTTTTATCTCTGAATAACAAAAAATAAAAACACTTGTCAGTTATTCTATCCTAGCTTTTGCACAATTTTAATACATATCTCATGTGTTTGGGTCACTGTTAAACATCACGTTCCATATCAGAGTCTAAACATATTCAATCAAGACTAAATATCATGTGTTTATGCGGTTTTGCAAAACTATGCCAAAAGCCAGGGCGAGTTTGTATTGAGTAGCGATTTCTCTGGCTTTTAAATGTTTGATTGAATGCTTTGGATTCTTGGTGAATATACACTTCCATGTTTTAATAGGAAACCTCTCAGTGTCCTTCACACTTTGCACTCACATTCTCTTCAGCTCGTGTAGTTCAGACAGGGCTGCTCTGCGAAGCACGCTGATCTTAGTCAGTTTGATCTCCCTGCTCAAAATTAGACAGAAGAGATGTGATTCACCATCTAACAATTCATTACCATCAATGTGTTACAGTTATAAATAGCACAGTCTATTCAGAGGTGAGTGTAGTATGGTAAGCGTCTATTTCAGGTATTGTTTTATAAATGTTTGCTTTTACTAGATTACCAATCACTTAAAGGAATAGTTCACACAAAAATAAAAATTCTGTTATCATTTAGTCACTCTCGAGTAGTTCCAAATCTGTATGAATTTCATAGTCCAGATATTTTGAAAAACATTTGTTACCGTCCTGTTTTGGGTCACCATTGACTTCCATTGTATTTTTTTTTCTACTATGGAAGTCAATGGTCACCTAAACAGCCTGTTTACGAACCTCTTCAATACATCTTCCTTTGTGTTCAGCCAACACAGTCTCACGAGCAATTCGTACATATTCGTACGAGGTGCCAAATTTTTGCCAATTCGTACTAATTCGTACGACCTCACTAAAAATGTCAATTTGTCTAAAACCATTTAGGGGCGGGGTTATGTTTGGGTAATTCGTACAAATTCATACGATTTATTCTAAATCGTACGTATTTTATGAGATGCCAAGAGAGGTTTATGAGATTTTGGCATCTCATAAAATACGTACGATTTAGAATAAATGAGTGAGGTCGTACAAATTCGTACGAATTAGCCACCTCGTAAAATATGTACGAATTGCTGTGAGATCAGGTTGGGAACTACTAGAGGGTGAGTAACTGATTACAGAATTTTCATTTTTGGATGAACTATTCCTTTATTTTGTATCTAGTTTAATACATTTGTAGACCACAAACATTCTTTACTAGAAAGTATGCTTCAATTTCTCATATTAGGGTAATTTTTAAATGAGTGGTCCGTCCCCATCCAAATTATAATTTTACACAAAGCAAAACGACAAAATGGCAAATTACGTTCTGGCTACATGCTTACTTTTTGTCTTTCTAAAAATCATATGCTTTCATACAAATCACGTTGCACAAATGCATACAAATTCGTTCTCTCAGGTCTACAAGCTTCAGTTTCTCAAGAGATCAGACTGGTTTAAATTTAGAGATATCTCTGTGTGTGTGTGTGTGTGTTGCTCTAAAAACTCTTTCCAAGTGTATTTGCGAACTTACACCAATCTTCCACTTCAGGAATCTAATAGGTTCTCATGAAAGTTAGTATGAGCAGAATGAGTCACAGCAGAAACTAGGTCATTCAAGATGCGAAATGTTATGAGAAATGGAAACACAATTACCAGTAGCCTATTTACAGACTGCAAATAATCTATTTACTGTCAAGATTTTTAGTGTAATTCTTATTGCACGTTGTCGTTAGTGTCTGTGTGTTCTCCCTGTGGATATTCATTCCTGTAATCCCTCAGAAACGCAGAAAGCACAATTACACAAAGCACTTCGGACAAGAATCCTTGTAAAGCATGCAGGAAAGTAAATCTGGTACAAGAGATACAGATATTAAAGATTAGGAGAATCGCTATATCTTTGTTATATCATAATGTGACTGTTTTGGGTGGGGTTATCTAAACGGCTGATGAAGGAAGTGTTTGAAAGAGAGCTGTATTTTGTTTGTGGTACAGAATGTAGTGTTTCAGAGACCGATTTACAGTAATAAAGAGAGAGAAAACATCTGCAGCATGAGCAATTGCTATCAAGCACAGGACTGTTCGTTCTTTCAGTGCTGAGTAGTCTGACACGCTGAGACACACAAGCTGAAAAGCTCCTTTTTCTAAAATGGAAAAGTAAAGAAGTGTGAAATAAGGAACACAAAACATAGACAGTCAGGCACAAACAAAGCCCTGTCAGGTTGAAATGTTAGATCCAGCTGGGCATCTTCAGATAGACTGAGTTGGACAACCTTATCTTACTTGACTGGCAGTCGGTTCAAAACAGAACCCACCATTAACCTGCTGGAGGAGTCAAAGATGGATCCATTTCTTCTTCACTTTACCCCTCTCTTTTTTACTGGTTGAAATAACAAATGACTTCATGCAATACATGAGAAACATTGAACATAAAAACACACTCCCCCATGTCAGGCTCGAGAATTTGTATGAGGGACGATAGCCTTGAAATTGCAAAAAAAAATAAAAAATTCTGGGCCTCACAAACGAAACATGAATTCTTCGTCAATCACATTCTCTCCAAACCACAATAACAAGCTCTGGAACAATAACAATGTCACTGAGAATCTCAGGTTTTTAATTAGACTGTCAAGTTGTCAGTGTTGTTTATTACATTCTCTACAGCTTTCATTACATTCATTACTTTCTTTTAATTTGATTCTTATTTATTTAATCTTTTTGTTTTATTTAAAATAAATGTGAGGAAAGTAGTGCATAAATCTCTATAATAAATTGTCACTAAAAGACACAGACTTCTTCAAAGAACACAATATAGATGGTTTTGAATTATAAAATAATTGCAAGCAATAAATAAAAATTGTCCATATTTTGTAGCAACATTTTCTATTAATCTTTAATAATAATATTTTTTATAAATATTTATTATTCTGATTTATGCACCTACATTTTTTACTTTTATTAATGTCAGTGTTATGGTAGCTGTTTTATTGTATTTCTATATTAGCTTTTACAAAATTCCTCATTTCCTCTTTATTTTAATTCAGTTTTATTTTTAGGAATTTTAGTACCTTTTAGTTTTTAAGCTAGTTGTCAAGGTAAGATTAATTTATCCAATGTTTAATATATTCATTTACATTCGCTGTTTGTATATATATATATATATATATATATAAAACATTATTTAATTTGGTTACAACTCTATATTTCAATTAATAAACATAAATTTTTCAAGTCTCAAGTCTCGTTTATTTACATAGCCCTTTATGCTACTACGTAAACCAAATGACTGAACATCCAAGAAATTCTAAAATAAAATAAAATATTTTTTAAAATAAAAAAAAAAATTGTTACATAATTTTAGCACATAGTGTAACTTCAGCATCCAAAACAACTAGGCAGCAATGCAGCATCAAAATATCTGAAGTGAGGACTCTAATGTGAAATTTATAACTATGTATTTTATTGTGCATTTGTGTGTGTGTGTGTGTGTTTGTACTCACACAAATGTAGTGTTTTTCGGTATGTCTCTTGGAATCTCATGGACCTTGTTGCAGAAGAAATAACGAGTTGAACCATTGAATGAGCAGAAATGAGATACAGCAAAAATGCCTTCCGTGTGAAGCATGAAGCAGCCGAAACTAAAGTACAGCATCATCAGCATCACCATCCTCATCTTCTCTTTCAGGACTTTTTGCAGTGTTTGTGAACTGAGGCCTTTAGCGCAGCTCCAGGGGTCGGCTGATGTCCAGGTGAGTTCTGAAGCGCTCAGATTGGTCTTCGTGAGGAGTCTGTTTGCTTGGTGTTTTCTGGTTGTGGTGGACTGTTCTAGTGAAGCTGCAGGGAGGTTGATCTCTTTCTAAGAGGCGTTCTGGTCAGAAGCTTCACAGGGAGACCTTGGGAGAAAGGTCCTCTGATAACAAACAAATGTTTTGTTCATTCCTCCCCTCCAAATCCTTATTTCTCTCCTCCTCTCATCCTTTTCTTCAAAAAGTGACTGCGATCCTCCCCATCTAGACTGAGCTCTGGAAGTCCCAGAAAAGCTACATACAAAATAGTTTTCATTTTGTTGTTACCAATGTTTCTTTTTTTAGAAAGCCCTGTGTGAACTGCTCTGTAAACATGTATTTTCCTTTTCACATTTGTGCTTGTGCACAAAGTCCCTTTCTGAATGAATATTAGGGAAGCTGTCATTATATGAATTACAGCTGGTGAGCGCTGGTCTTACTCAGAGAATGAGCTGAGCTGTTTAGTCTCTAAAACTTTGTTTGAGTCTGACATGTGTAAGTTTGATAGCAGCGGACTGTGTGTTCAGACACTGACACCAAACAGAAACACTAGCACTCACTCAATAAAGTTGATTTTTTTTTAACACAAGATGCATAACATGAAGCCTCTTATATTTACAGTACAGACTGGAGTGCAAGAAATTCGGTGTAAATATGTGGTAACATTATGGGATGATATTTTAGTGTGATTCGACTTCTATTGAAAAGGGGTCATAGACCTCTTGGGGTGGGTTTTTACAGGCCCTCTGTCTGTAAAGCTGATTATAATGTCTGATTATTCTATAACTATAATAACAATGAAATTATAGAATGCAAATCAAAATTACAGTTCAAGGTTGTAAGTGCCCTAGTAAAAGAGTAATTTATTAAATATGCATTTATTAAATTCTAAGTATAGTTCAAATCTCAAATAGCTCAGACTTTATATTAGTGCTATCAAACTATTAATCATAATTAATCGCAATCGAAATAAGAAAAAATGTGTTTACATAATATGTACATTTATGTTCATATTAAGACACACACACATAGATTTTTTTTTTTATATTTATTTGCATGCATATATTTATATTCATTTTAATTAAAGCAACATTTTCTCAAATATATACATCCATGTGTGTGTGTGTGTGTGTCTGTATAGACATAATAAATATACACAGTACACACTGTAAAAAACACACACAAAGTCTATATTGTGTTAACAAAATATAAGCCCTTCCCCCTCTCACTGTTTTACAATGACAGCTGCAGTATGAAAACCTTGTGCAGGCATATTTTCTATGACAAAATCCCAGATCAACAATGTTCATGTATTGCAGAGTACAATTAAATTAATGTACAATTAGCCAGTTTAATATGAAGAGACATGTAGATATGATATGTAGACCTTCATTTGTGTTTTTGACCCACATTGTACAAGAGGTTAAAACAGTCCGCTCTTTAAGTTTGTTCATTAGCATGCACTTTAACATGAACCTCTCTAGTTTTAACATGCTTGCGCAAATGAAATTGTAACTTAATGAGTGTGACAACCAGAAAATGAACGTTTTTGTCTTCATTTGGATTGAGGTTGAATGCCTAGGGACATTTTGCTCTGTTTTGTTCAGATTCAGAAATGGAATAAAATAATTTATATTGCGTATCCTCTTAGGATACCTGGAATCAGTGTTACAAGTACCCCAGATACATCTTTTTTTTTTTCTTCCCTTTTTTGAAGCATAAACTCCATAAAAACGAAGCAACCTTCGGGTCTTCCAATGTTTCTCTATGGTTTGTAAACCTACCGAGTTCCACTTTCTGTGCAACTGATACTCGACCGCCATTGGCTTAATCATTTGACAGCACTAGTTTAGATATTTACCTTTACATATCGCTCGACGCTTACTTATATAAATATTATAACCTAATTAAATGTTATTTGGAGTACTACTTTGCACATTTCTTAATATTAAGCACAAACTGTGTTTTAATGTGACAAATGAGGACTGCATATGCTCTTTGAATAATATCAGCCTTTAAATGCAATATATTTAAAGTGTACCTGAAGTATACCTGCAATGGTTCCACTTTAGCGCAATCAAATATACTTTAGGATATCTTTAGTTGCACTATAAATATATTTAGCATTAATTAGATGTATTTCAAGTACATTGTTTTATTTGTGTGTTGTAGGGTAAAAAGACTAAAATGACTTTATATGATATCTACCTACAAAGCAATGATAATTTGATGTTACTCATATTAAATTGTGATAATTATTTTACTTGGTATGTTCAGCTAAAATTCAAATTGATTTTTTCCCCACCTGGGCTGCCTTAAAAAAAGGTTCTATTGGAAACAACAAATAAATCAATTTTGAGTTTTAATTGCTGTGCACTGCCGCTGTGAGTACTTGAGTTAAAAAGTGCAGTGAGAGCTGTGATTGGAATAGAGCCATGGCAGAGAATTGTTCAGCTGTGGGCTTTGTAAAACAGTCTGAATTAATGGATAACCTTGAAGAGTAGTTAGTAGTGAAAGGGTGTATTTATTGCTAATATTACTAAATTCAGTTTCTTTGACCCGAGTGTAGAATTCAACTGTAGTGGCTTCAAGAAAAACACATGTTGCATTTTTTGAACGTGGTTCCCTTCGAGCACCAGTTAAATTATGACTATAAAATTTTAATTTAAGATGTAATTCCCACAATACAACTGAAGCTTTAGATGCTTTTGAACACAGAGATTTGTAATGCCGCAATAATTAGAAACGACAGTGAAGCAAAGTGAATATTCAGGTCAATTCCTGTTTCATTACTACAGAGTCCCAAAAGCGAGAGTGAGGGAACGGGGGAAATGAGACTTGTGTCGCTGCATCTGTTTGAAATACGTAATTAAGCCCTCTCAGCAACATTCTTATTTTACCTTGATGATAAGGACGGTGAAGGTGCTAAAAATAGCTAGCTGAGTTAGGCAATCAGAGGACTGTTCCTGTCTTATCAAGCCCAGGTGAATACACAGGAAACAACAGAGCTACGGTAATAAGAATGAATGTGAGCAGACACAAGCGGATAGATACAAGAGACATTTGAATACCTATGCATACAGTGCAATAATAAAAATGATTATTATTACAATAATAATAATAATAATATTTTTTATTTACTATATTTTGTATTTATTGTATGGGTCTTTTTTATTTTATTTGATATATTTTATTGTAATTAAATTTATTTGATTTCCTGTTAGTGTTTCAATATTCCAGCTTTAAATTAAATGAGAAATGTTGCAACTAACTGAAATAAGTTTAGGTTTGTCATCTAATGTTGACTGGTTTTCAGATTTATTTCAGTTAACACAAATGATTTAATATTCGTTCTAGTTTTAGCTAACAATAATAACCCTGTGAACTACTTGATACTGGTTTCAAATACAAGGCATTTTTTGGTGTTTTGAAAAATTCCTGACAAAAACTTAGTAATAAATAAAATTCTTAAAAAATTACCTAGATCTTACTAATGGATCTTAGAAAAATTGCCAGTAAAAATAAAGGCAAATAATTACATTTTATGTTTGAATTAAATAAATAAATTAATTATATATTATAACTTCACAGAAGTTAAGAGATTATATTACTTTTTAAGGCAAAGTAAAGAAGGAAGTTGTGTTATTTTACAAACTTCTCAAAAAAAAAAAAAAAGATTATTTGCATATCATTAGCACTGCACTTTAAACTTGACATTGTATTGTCATTAAACACAACGTGTCAGCAGGGGGCAGAAGAGAGCCACAAACGAGACTAACCAGGCCCAAACATCACCCCTTCTGTTTAATAGCCCATGGCGATGCTGTTGTAACCTATTCATGTCAACCTACATTTGTGCAACTGTTCATGTTTGCTTACAACCCCAAACCCTGTGCAATATGTTTTATTGAGCATTTCATGTTGATATTATAGCAGTGTTTAAACCAATATATATTGCATATAAAGTATATATGCTATGTTTTGTTTGGGAAAATGACCCCTAAACCATCCGTAGGTATCTTTAAAATGAAACAACCTTTCAGCATTTGCCCTCGCAGACAGTCACCTCTGGATGTTGTATTTAGCTTTGAGCCAGCTGCAAGCTGTGATCTGAATGTTCATAGCCCGGTGCCTATCTGCCTGGAGCCTTGTGCTATCTGCCTACACACAGCGTAGGCTACGGCATTCTGCATTCCTAGTGATGTGCTCCCTTGCTGATGAGATCTTCAATTTTGTTCTCGCTTCCGTGGATACAGTAGCCCCAAAAGATGTAGCATCTGATAATGGGGTTGAAAAAAAAAGATATTTCTGCGCACAAAAAAGCATCTGCTCGGAGCAACGGTGTAAAAGATAAATGTAAATTAGTATATAGGCTTTTGCAACAAATAGGGACTTATTTAATTCATGAGTGCACATATACATCCTCTGAACTTGTCTGGACTGTTCTGTGGTTTAAGGACGAAAAACCTCACAGATCTCATTCTGTTTTCAAGACCATCAGCAGAGACATATTGTGTCTTTCTGCGGAGACATGATAAGATACGCTCTGACAGCTACCTGATTCTCTTCACACTCTTTCATTGGCAGGAGCAAAAAAGCGCCAAGGGCTCAGGTGTACGGGGGCTTTGGGATAATGAAGGATTTTATAACTTTTTCCCCCTCAAGCATGTCTGAACATAGTGGATCTTGTCCAAAAAGCAGCATGGTAATGTACTTCTGTATCTGTTGGCTTTTTCAATTTCAAGGAGGTGTCTGTTATAACAGTATACTGCGGTCTTCTGTGTTTTTAATTAAAGGAATAGTTCACTTAAAAAAAAAAAACAGAATTCACGTACAATCCTCTATCCAAAATATTAAGAAAGTTGACTTGTCTGAATCAGGGGAGAAATATGCACACCAAAACAAATATGGATTTTAATTTGAGAAGACAACAGAGGGTAGATGGAATTTTTTTTACTGCATCGAAGAAACATTTTTTAGTTAAAATGTTAAAATGCCATAATGCTATTTTTCTTGCAAACATGCAGCTTTTCACTTCACAAGACGTTAGTTGATGGACTGGAGCTGTATGGATTACTTAGGGACTATTGTAATGTTTTTAATCAGCTGTTTGATCTCTCATTCCGACGGCACCCATTCACTGCACTGGTGTGCAAGTCGTGTAATATTGCATTTCTTGTAAACATCCGTAAACATTGCACATTTGATGGCCTTGCAAATGATCATATATGAGTGAAATGTTCCTTTAATGTTACTTGACATCGCAAATATGTGAAATTAGTTCAGTGAAGTATGTTTTAAAAATAAAAATAGTGACTATGATGTCATCCAGGCTGTGACTCACTGAAAACACAAGGTTGCTTTTCCTGGTCGTACTATAACAGCTAGGGATGCTGTTGTGTGTATTGGCATGCTCTGGCCGTGAAGAAGCACAGGAAAATTGGATCCGTAGAAAAAAAGACTTTCTAACAATGGTTGTTTCGGCAGTTGTTGACATCAGCAGATGACATGCAGCAAAACATGTTATGTCTTGGACTGGTGAAGTCAAACAAAGCCAGTTCTTTTTTCCTCTAGTCTGTTATTGTATTATGAAAGGAGGGAGCGGTAAATTCTTATGAGCGACATACTCCTTCACGCTCTGGCAGTCTTCTCTTTCTCTGTCCCTCTTTCTCCTCTCTCTCCCAACCTCAATCAAACCCATCAACCTCATTAACATTCCACATCCAGGAGCAAACCAAGCGTTTAGCTTTGAGTAGAGAGGACAAAGTAGCATGCTCTCCTGAGGAAAACACATTGACATTTTGTCAAGTCAGAGTGTCCTTGTGGCTTTCTTCCGTGGAATTGGGTTCATTTTTAAATGATGCCGTAAGGAAGATTTACTCCTGTTGTACATCCTCTATTTTTTTAATAGTTTTTTAAGAGCCCTTAAAATCTCTGTTCTTACAAAGATATGGCATAAGCAGGCCACTGTAGGCCATTTTTTTTTACATGTTAGATTGCTTTTTTCTTACCCTTAATTTATTAACAATAAAGGTTATTTAAATAAAGTCCATACAGAGAATAAGCAGTCTGGCGAATATACGGTTTAATAAATAGTCCATATATATTTTATAATAATATAATATAATATAATATAATATAATA
>JAUMHP010000010.1:1793221-1810457 GCA_032361065.1 Enteromius trimaculatus | reverse complement strand
AATACAACGCAGATGGTAAGACATAAACTCACATGCTAAATTTATGGCAAAACAATATTACCAGCAGCAATCCATAATTTTAAAGGGGGTGGCACGACTGCTGCAGATGTCAAAATAAAATTTACTGTGTCACACATTAAGCCTTGTAAACTAAATAATACTACTTTTTCATTCCCACTCATGTTCAAAAGTTTCTCAACAAGCCTGCAGGCAGATAACATAATCGAATCACAGGAAATCACAGGAAAAAAAAAATAACCTTATAAGATTTTTCCCCTTGAAATCAGTGCCTCAAGGCAATATGCTGGTCATACAGAATAATGTGTGACAGTCTCAGTGAAATGGAATCTAATCTGTATTCTGATGCGCCGCTTGTCATTTTCAGTGTAAATTCTCATCAGTGCATGTTTCTGTCTTATTAATGCGAGCAGTGAGAGTGAAAATACTGTGTGCTTCACATCCACACCACTAGATGGCCTCAATCCTTAATGGTTTTCTATTAGATGCAGCTCAGTGGGTGGGATTGTCTTCCTCTGCTAATTACAATAAAGCATATTCGTGTGCAAACAATCTGTTCTCATGAAAGCACATGCTAATAATACTCACTCGATCCACTTGCTGCTTGTCTTATATAAAACAATAACCATGCCCACTCTATGCTCTCCTTGATGACCTGCGTGCCCACATGCACAACTTAGTTAACTAAAAACTTGTTGCAAACTTGTTAGAACGCTACAAGCCTGCACATGAGCGCAAGCAATTGTGAAAATTGTTATCTGACAAATTTACGACAGATGGAGCCCATTCTTTAAAAAAAAACCACCGTAATAAGCTGCTGTGGGAACGTGTGGTCCTTTCGATTGATTTGTTGCAGATTGCAAAAGCTACATGAGGCATTTCAAAATAATGAAACGAGGTGTGTATGAGAAGATCCCTTTGTGAATTCCCCTAATTCACACCTATCTGCAGGAAGAGAGCAAGCAGAGGACAAATCGCAACACCAGACTTCATTATACCCTCCCAGGAGATGTGTGTTTTTGTCTGGGTACTCACAAGCTCACTCACACACACACGCGCCCCATGTTGTCATCTCCAGCTGGGCTGAAGCTGGATGTTTCTTCCGCCTCTCACACCCCATAATGAAGACAGACTCTGCCCGTTAGCACTATCCTCTTTCCATCACTGGGAACAATGGGGCAACGTCTCCTTCACCCTCCTCTGCGCTCTCTAACAACATTTCTCCAGGGCCAATCTCTCACTCCCTGCACATCTTTTCAGCTTTGTGGTCAGAGAAGTGATGTGAGAGCTTGACCTGCACTCCAGCGGGCCGTGACACGCCACGCCCTCCTCTAATTGGAGAACGACCTCTCTTTCACCCTTCCATCCAGGCCGTCCCTTTGGGTAGCTGACCTCATCCTTCATTCTGGGTTTCGGCGGCTTGGACCAACACCAAGGGTGGCAGGCCTTTTGAAATCTCGGAAATGACAGCATTGAATCAAGCACATCCTAGCTAGGGGGAATGTGGACATGGTAACGAAGTCTGCAGAGCTGGGTACATTACTTAGAAATTGATATCCGTTACTGATTCCAATTTACATGACCAAAATATATTACATTACACATTTTAGCTAATGTAATCAGGCTACTTTTAAATTACTTTTGACCTATCTTGTTGTTCATATTGATTTAAATAGGATAATCTTATGCCACATTGATATAAAAATAGAAAGAGTAAGGACACATATTCCTTTTGGTGTTATCAAAAACACCAAGTGCATTAAACTTTACATGGGGTTTTAATAAAAGTGTAATAAAAAGCTAATAATCAATTAAATGTGACCCTTGACCACAAAACCGGTCATTAGGGTCCATTTGTTTTTAAATTGAGATTTATTCACTCAGAAAGCTGAATAAATAAGCTTTCAATTGTTGAATTGGAATCTAAGAGTCCAAAAAAATCACAATTAAAGTTTCCAAATATAATTCTTAACACTGCATATTACTAATTAAAAGGTTTTGACATATTTACAGTAGAACATTTACAACATATCTTCATGGAACATGATTAATATCCTAATGATTTTACTTATGAATGGTTTTGTGATCCAGGGTCACAAATCATATTTTTACTTTAAATTAAAACAAATTTTTTTTTAAATTAAATCCATAAAACACTTACTGATAAAACAAACAAAAAAAAATATATATATATATTTAATGTGTTTATCTGCATGCCATGTGACACTTTGCAGAAGCTTGAACATGCAAATGTGATACTTCATAATAGAAATATGCTTAAGAAAAAAATCTCACTTATAAAAATATATTAGGAGAAAGAGGATCAGATAACCTGATCAGATACAAAACAAATGTGAATTTAATGTGTTTAAATTGAATGTGTTTGTAAGACAAATGCCTACCAAAGTAATACATGGTAAAATACCTGACTAATCAATAATTCAGATAAAATTAGTGTGTTTATCACTAGTTGATATAATGTTGAAACGCTTTTTAAATCTGAAATGATTTTTGTAAATCCAGTGTCAAATGCTGCGTCGCCACCAGACCAATGACAGATGTAACCGTGTGTAACCATCCATTAAACTAGAAGGATTTCTGAGTGTATCGAAATTTAAGATATAAAAAAGAGGAATAAAGAGAATCAATAAAATATAAATCAATTATTGCTACTGTGTAAATACTATGTAATCATGTAATCCACAAACAAGTAACTAGCCTGATTACAAGTCTTTTAAAAGTTTGGAATCTAAATATGTAATCCAGATTACATGTAATCAGCTCTGGAAGTCCATTTCTGAAGTTGGACGAGGGGACTCAGACTTTCACAGGGGGCTTCTTCCAATAACTTAAAGTGGGCATAGTTTTAAGAGAGACACCCTACGTCCTACATTCAGTCCCGGGTGTGACAATGTCCCAGTTTCGCAGAATTTTCTGTTAAAAAAAAAGAGAAGGCGGCTCTATTATGAATGCCTCAGGGGCTAAACATACGGGAGAGGAGAGCAAAATTGAGCCGTGACACCAAATCCCAGATTATCACAGAATAACAAATGTTTTGGGTGCTGTGCTCATGGATTCGGTGTTCGTTAAATGATCCCTAAAGCGAGCGAAGGATGGGGTGTCAATTTAAAAGGAGGGCTTGGTTCCACACGGCTGCGTCTCGGCTGTTCCTGTCCATCTCAAGCTTCATGTCACCTCTCCACCGAGGCCTGCAGTGCTGCTCTAAATATAAAGAACTAATACAACTGGATTCTCATTAGACTCAATGGGAGTTGTTATAGCAACACTGTTCTCTAGGGTTCTCTCGCTTCTTGTAGGCAATTAGATGACAACTACGGTGCCATCCTGATTGACAGAACATTTCATCTACTCTGGAACTGCAACGACCTCCTCTTGCCAGACACAAAAATAATTCAGCTCTTCTGAACTTCAGAATATGTAGCTTAGAGCTGTAGGTTTTCATGCGCTCATAAATATACTTGTTACCAAATATTTATTTATTACTTAAGACACTACAGGTGGGGAAAAAAAAAAAACTTGTAATCATCACCATGCCCCAATTTGCATATTCATAGTACATTAAGTGAATACATTTTGTATCACAAGTTTACTAAAATGTTGTTTAAATATGCAAATGAGGCATTACCTAATAAAAAGTACACTCATTTGCATATGTTTTTCAGGACATCTGAATATTGGATAAAGCCTTTTTCAAAATTCTTGTTTTGTGGAAATATTAAATGTTCTCACAAAAGGGGATTCAGAATATTTTCAGCACTCTGAAAATACTGTCAACAGAGAGAAAATGTATCTTTTTGACCAGGAATAAAAGATGATAGAAATCAGGCAAATGATATATGAACAAACAACACTGTAAAAGCTTTCATAATATAGATAAAGGAGGAATAAAATGGAAATGTTTGGTGTATGTAAGAGCTACAAAAGTGAAGATTTTTGGCTTTGTGTTTGAGAAAAAAACAACAAACTGTATAAATGTGTTGGTATTGAAATCTACAGACAAAAATGTATATATTGGAATAAAAACAAGTTTCTCCAGTGGAATCTTGGCTTAAAGTGGTGGTTTACCAAAAGATGGCAGCTATTTTTTATTGAAGACTTTTCCCTCTGTGAAAAATAAGATATTTTGGAGATTTAACTGTTTTTGTATATATAATAAATGTCAATGGGGTCCAAAACCACCCAACTGACTTCCAAAATACCATCTTTTGTGTTCCACAAAAAACCCCCCGGCACAATCTGGAACAACACGAGGATGAGCAAACGATGACAGATTTTTCCTTTCTGGGTGAACTATCCCTTTAAGCTCTAAATAAATCGATGGAATAATTGTGAAATTAGTAACAGTCAGAACATTCCATTAAGAGGAGCCAAACACACACACATGAACACGAACACAAAGGGCTGGGACGGTTGCTCCGGAAACCTTGAGGACAGAAGAGCCACTAATGATGTGTCTTATTTAGGAAAAGGTGCAGGCAGAAGCTTATGGAGTATGACGGAGTGTGTGTGCCACAGCGGGGATGCTGATCTGCCATGGCATTCAGCTTAAATGAGCTGGTGCATCCAGGAAACCTCAACCACTTTACATAAAGAGCCTCTCAGTAACGCTCAAGCTAATACCAAGGGAATGCGCTTAATTGGATAGAACACCCAGACATGCAATATACGCTCTCATAAATAACTTGTGTTTGATATTAGATCAAAATATCACACCGTGTGTGACACGCTCCAGAGTGCGTGTGCCCTTCCTTATGGTTGAGCACTGCAGGTTTGGTGAAACAGATAAATTTGTTGTGTCCGCAGAATAATTCCACTTTGGCAAGCAGTTCTTGTTGTTTCACCCCCTCCTTCTCCTCTCTTTCTTTGTGTGTCTCTCTCCCTCCCTTCACTCGCTCTCGCAATCTCTCTTTATCTTCTGGTAAGGACTGGATCTGGTGAGATCATGAATCTTTTTGGCAGCAGAAAGTTCTTTTCCAAGTTTTCTAAAAACTGAAAATAGCACTCTGTCCTAGTTCCTCTCGAACCTGAAAACCACACGCATTCCATGGGCGTTGTCTACAGACAATACCCAAGAAGTCATGCACATTGTCTCCTTACTGCTGAGGGGAAAAAAAAAAAAAGGCAAACAATTACAAACGCCGGCCTGGATGCAATATCTCTCGCAGACAATATCATTTCATATTACAATCGACAAATCCAAGGCAGACTGGAGCGCTGCTATTTTTGTAGTGATCCTTGTCAACCTGTCACTGGGCTTCAATAGTAACACGTTCTTTCATGCATCGACTCTAATCTGAAGAAAAAAGCGTGGTAAACATTTAAAAAAAAAAAACGCAAAGGAACGAGTGGGCTGAGTTTGTCACAAAGAGAGCATTTAAAAGAACACCTGTCTCTTTTATTTTGATGAATAAATTTAAATATTCGGCTTTTACTTCTGCTGCCATCTGTCTGCTTATCCTTTCAGATACTAAAGATAGCAAAGGCACGGTTTGCCATATGCCGCACTTATTCAAGGAAAAATGGCTGACGAAGACCAAACATTAAATCGTCTGTGGCCAGTCAGACTGTTCTCCACGCCACTCGCAAATTGCATAATGACCTGGCATATAGTTTGACGGTATGTAAAAATGACAGAGCGCATGAATGACTTGTACTCAAATTATGCGGGTAAGTGGACAGAGGAAGTAAGTGTTGCCGAGTTTCGACTGAGAGAAATAAAATGGCATTTTTCCAAAGCACTGGCTGTTTTTATCTAAGCTGCTGGGTGGAGACGGGCTTAGTCCGCACTGACGGTATGAGGTCAGCAGACACTTTGCTGTCACTCAGAGCCATGTCACACGTCACTCATGTCTGACCAGGTATGTCCTGCCCACTCAGACACAAGTGAAGCAGAAAATCAGCATCTGTCACTCTCTTTCACTTTCACCTCCATCCAAATGTGAGTGAGTGTGCGTGCATGTGTGAGCATATGAGTCTCTCGGGCTGCCCTGACTCACTTTGACTGGAGACATCAAAAATATATACAACCAAATACAGGGAAAGGGGATTTTAATATATATGGATCCATTTTCAATTTCCTTTTTTTAAAAGAACAGTTTATCTGAAAATGGGAATTATCTTTTTTCAGTGGAACACAATAGATGTTTTTTTTTGTGTGGCCTTTTCTATACAACGAAAGTGAACTGGATCTGTAATGCTCCAAAAATACATATGAATTGTGTTCTGTATTCTGTACATGCCACATATTTTTACCATAGGAAAGTTTATACACTGATCTTTTCTTCTGCTAAAGAGCTACGGTTGAAAAATTTGGGTGTTTTTTGAAACAGTAATTTAGGCTTTTATTCAAAATGCAGGGACACGTTAGATTAATCAAAAGTGACAGTAAAGACTTCTACATAATAAACGCTTTTCTGTTTCATCAACAAATCCTAGAGAGATTCCATAAAACAAAAAAAGTAAGCAAAATAACGGTTTTCAACATTGATAATAAAAAAAAAAAAGGTTTCTCAGGCACCATGTAAGCATATTAGAATGATTTGGATTATGAGTAAATTGGAGTAATGAAAATCCAGTGTTGCTATTGGAGAAATAAATTACATTTTGAAACGTAAAAAAAAAAAACTGTAATAACATTTCAAAATATTACAGCCAACATTAAAAAAATATTAAACAAAAACTACAAAAATGCCATATTCTATCCTCATAAATGTCTTTAGTGGTAATGACACCACTACAATCAAGACTGTGATATTATATGCCTTGTAATGCTTTTTTAGTACCCATTCACTTCCGTTGTATTCTTTAAAAATTCATACTTTGTACACCATTGAGGAACAAGTCTTACAAGTTTAAAAACAAATAGAGTGAGTAAGAATTTTTAAGCGAACTATCTCTTTAACATGGTCAATGTGCCCGTTATCATCGACATCACAGCACAGGTGCTCTCCGAAAGCTGTTTCCTTTCACGTCCTTTCTCTCCTTCTCTCTAACACACATTCCCTATCCCCTTGTCAGTACTACTGTTCACACCTCTGTACCTCGCACTGCTGAGTTAGCCGTGATCGTCACCATTCTTCAATTGGACTGATGTGCTCATTACTGCCCACAAGCTCATACACACACACTTTTGGCATGAAGAGTGTGAGAGGTCAGAAAGTGCTAATGATTTGGTCAAACCCCAGGGGTATAATCACTTGGCTTTGACTCGTTTACAGTCATCATCCATTTCTCCTTCGCTCCTGTCCTGCTTGGCGGCTTGCACGGCTGCCACAAATGGCTGGGCGGTCCGCAGGGCATTTGGCCACGGGTTCGAGCAGCTGGCAAGCTCATCTTGAGCAGAAGAAATGTATTTAATAGGCCATTACCCCTTAAAACGCGCCGTTATGCTGAGTGAAAGAATGTGCACCAATGTTTTCCTTCTCTGTACAGTGCCTGTCTCACCGTTCCTTACAGTTCTCGCTCTCCATCTTGTTATTTCTCCCTCTCTCTCTCTCTCTTTCTGCATGAGCAAGTGGCTCAATGATTTGGGGTGAACGATGACTAATGATAATCCCCAGTAATGGTGATATGATGAGACTTAAATGAACTCTGTCACAAGTGTTTAGGGTCATAAGCAGAAACGGGGCGCGGGGGGGAGGGACGCCACTGTCTGTTTGAAAAATCAGGACATCAATGGCCGCTCGTTAACATGGTCAATGATCCTAAGTTAATTCACTTTCAGAAAGGCAGTCTCTGGATAATGATATCCTTCCAGCCTACAGACAGGTTTATCAAAACATTCCGTTACATCACCGAACCGTCTCGCCATTAATGTCAATACTGACATACTCGTCAGTGGCTAAATATAATTTACGGAAATGGAAAGGAAAATCTTTTTTTTTTTTGGCCTAAAAACGGTACTGGAAATCTATAATGATTTCAACTGCTTTATGGATGGTTAGCGATGTAGGTACAGCTAATTTACCCTCCTACACAAGGCTGATTCATTTAGTAAATACCTTTTTATGCTGGCTTAGCAGTCATCAGTCCAACAAGCATCAAAAATGGCAGACGTAGCACTGCAGAGACTCCACCAGTCACACATTAGAATTAGCCTAGATATCCACCGCTAATCGCATCAAGACATTAAGGGCCTTTAATTTGCTCATAAACATTCCCTGCCATCCCTATGCCAAAAAGCCATATATCAGTCATGGATGCATGATTAATTGTCATGCCAATATATGGAAATATATAATCTGTGATAATCTTAATTACAGCCATTATGTAAAGTGTTACATATCCCAGGCTTATGCAACTCCTGCAAGTTCATTTTAAGACGCATTTCACGAAGACATCACTGCTACCTACCACCTTGAATTCTCAAGCGAATATGTGAGCCGAGATGCGAGGAACACAATGTTCGAGTACACGAGATGGTAAATCATAACCCACAGTCTACTGGGCATCAGATATCATTCTCGCACCCTGAGCTTGTGTGATTTTGCTGATCGATAGCACATACTGAAACAATATATCCGAGCTGCAAATTTACATAGGGCACTGGGTTCACATGTACACGCATGCAAATGAAGTCTACAGTTGCTGCTTTTGGTGTAGAAAATCTCTGTTACAAGGATACATTTTCTTTCCAGTTTTTGAATTTATTTTTTTTGCAATCTGTCAACCATGCACAGGTGCTTGCTCTTCAGTGCTAAAGCACCGCTGAAATGATTGGAAAACAGCTGGAGTTTAGCGAACTAAATGAAAGCCTGTTCTGTTCTTGTTCTGTCATGAGAGCTCGACAATAATGTTTGCGTTTGTGGTTACTGAATAAACTGCTGTTGTTTTAATAGAAAAATAGGCCATTTTGATATGGAATTATTGGTATTACTATTAGGAATTTGACTCTTATCATATTTTTGTTAGTTGAGCCATTTTCATAATATACACAGAAAGAGTGCATAAGTCTATGGGCTATTTATTATATAGATAAATCAGTAGACTAGATGAGATCAAATGAACCATGTTTATTAGTTAACATTCTATTGATTTGTTGACAAGGTTGACTAAATATGAACTAAAACACCCATCTGAGACAGGACTAAGATGAAGACTTGAGAATTAAAAATAGTCAAACCTTTACTTGCAATTAAGAAATGATGGGGACTGAGGTTTTTAAAATGATGCTCAGTTCTCAGAATCAGTATGCTCTTTTAAATAATAACCTATGTTAAGGGGAAAATCGTGCAGATTTGATACGACACAGATGAGGGCAAGTAATTGCAGAGTTTTCATATTTTAAATAAAAGCATGAAGCACATCGGTGCATTGCAGCACTGTAGCTGAAGTCATATATAGACACCAGCACGCATGGTAAACTCCAGGGCTCAGCTGGAGAAATCATTACCTCACCGCGCTCGGAACGCATTTGCTGAGGCAGTCGTGCAACAGTCATGCCATGATGCCACCCCTGAGAGAGCTCGCTGATTCTTCTGGGAATCAAGTTTGTGATTACAGCAGGAGTGGGCGTCAAAAAAATAGAACGCAGGAAAAATAAATAAATAAAAACACATACAACTCTTCGAAGCTCAGTGCCAAACACTTTCCCGTCCCCCTTGCCTTCACCTCCTCCACCTCCCACTCCTCCAGCACAGCATGTCATAGGAAATGCGGGTTCTATCAAATAGCATCCTCTGAGCAAGCGTTGGTAGCGCCTTCTATTCTGAACATTATACAGATTTTATTCATGAGGGCGGTCTGAGGCGCTGGAACTTTCTAAAACAGACCAGCACTTTGAGTGTCGGAGGAGTGGAACACTATGATTACCCTAATGATCATTCACAGGGCTCGTCGGGAGCATGATTTTCTGTGAATTTCAGCTCTGGGGTTTGTGTGAGGATGAATGAACAGCAGGAATTCTCAGGGGAATCTGTGTAGGTTTGAGCAAGTTCAAACAGTTGAGACCAAAAGCCGAAGACCGTATTGAAAATCTAGGATTTTCTAGTTTAAACATGGAAAAAAAGTTTTAAGATTGACATAAAATATACAAGAACCACACCGTTAAATAATTTTTGTAGTCTACTCGAAATGACAAGTTAAAATCAAATATTTTAAACATTTTAATTATTTGCGAGATTTAGCAACCATTCCTGAACAAAAATTGTTTCAACACCAAATTTTCATACCGTAACATATAAAATGAAAATAAAATAAAAAAAGAGTTGAAAACAAAAGATTATTGGCATACGTTTTAGTAAAAAATATTACTTTAGTGCTTCTGCCTCAAAATTCCAAGTTTACACCAATGTATTATTTGCCGATTCATTGTAATTATTTGTGAACAATTAAAAAACAATTAAAATTTTAATTCTAAAACCAAAATTTTTCATTTCATCAAATGTTAAATAAAATAAATTTAAAGTAAAGCAAAGATTAACGGAGTACATTTTACAAGACAATACAAACGCATTTTCGCTAGTGGCCTCAAAGTTGACTCAACACTAAGTGTGTGTTTGTTCCTTTAAGACTCACAATCTGTAGCTGCAGGTAGTCTCCCAGGCCGGAAGAGCTGTCCACCCTAACCAGCACTGCATCCTTCTGCTGGGTGCTAAAGCCGACAGCCAGTCGGTCAGCTCGTGTGCTCGGTCTGTCGTTGGGCGGCCATGTGTACACAATGAGCCCTCCATCACGTCCGAATATGTATGTGGTTCCCGCTGCAGAACGAGAAAGAGAGAGAAAGAGAATATTAAGTGCAAGAACATCAAAGTAAGTGGGAAAACTATTTCCATTTTGCATGCGTGTGTGCGTATGCACAGATCTGCTCCATTACACAAAGCGCGGGAGTATCTTGATGAACCCATCAGAGTGCCAGACAGCCCCTGCTGGTCCCTGATTGGCTAAATTATAGCCCTTATGTGACCCTCGCTACACTGATGTCACCAGGAGCACCTGTGTCTGCTGAAGCATGAGCTAAACAGAGTCGTTCTCGCCACAACCACTCAACGCACGCAACCCCCCATTCGAGCCCGGGGCTGATTGAGCTGATTACAGCCGCTCTCTTCACCCGCCAACACACCGGACAATCAATCCAGCCCCACGGCCCCCAGCCCGGTGCCTACTTCCGCATGCATTTATTCTACCAAAGGTGGGCAAACACGGCACGGACAAGACAGCTATTCCTGCTCAGCGAGACGCATGCTAATGCCTGATGGAGCTAATTACAGTGTCAGAGGCAGGTAGCTTACTGTGAGCGGGGTCACTGCGATTCAGCGCCTGCAGGAAGGTTTCTCTGGGTTTTTATAGCAAGAGATAGAGAGAAACGCTACTAATGGACTTGATCTCATTAACTGGCGGACTGCACTAGCTCTTTTGATCAGGCGTGACTTCAATAGCAAAACGGGGCGAAAGCGCTTCGATTGTGGCAGGTGCAGTCGGGGTAATGTTCGCAGAGCAAAGAGCTCATCAACCTCAAGATAACAGCCTCGGGAGATGTGAGATGCACTTCAACACTCTCTTCTTGGCGGAGCGTGACTGCTGTGCTTCTGAGCTCCAGATGCAGATAAGACGGGCGGCGAAGCAGCACAGGGGGAAAAAACCCAGAGGATGCCGGAGCTCTCAGAAGAGCAAGAGAGGCCCCTGAGTTAAAGTGCTGAGAGTGGTTTCAAAAGGGCTGGGTTATTTCCTGGCACGTTCCTCTATTTGCAGAGCCGTGCTCATTAGCTCCACTCTGTGTGATTTTCACTTGCGGGCTCTCGCTGGCCCCCTTGAACGCATCTCATTGAGACTGTTTCACACCGTGTCAGCGATCGGCTTGACCCCCTCCGGGGCAGGCGCATTCGCTTACACGGGTACACAAATGTTCACGCGCTAGCTAACGCCCCGGTTAGTGACGACTCCCTTGGCGGGCTTGTTCCAAACGCAGGGAAATGAGCTCTGCTCATTAGCGGGGCTCAGATGGTTGAACTTCACACACACATATGTGCACAGGCCATCATAAATGTGAAGTGGATAGGGATGAGATTTCGGCTCTGCTGAAATCTGTTTCGTGCGAACCGCTACGGCTGCCTGCCTCATATCTGTCGCTCAGTATGACGGCAATTCGCAGCTGTGGGTGAGTGAATGGATTTGCCGGGAAGGGAAGCGTAAAGCTGTGCAGAGATTTACGGGCACAAATGGGCAATGCACAGTGCACTGAAAGTTAAAATCAGCGCGATCAACTTTTCAAAATACAAGTTGACATCTGACTCATACATGCATTTAAAGTAGTTCAAGCAAAGATGATAATTCGGCATCTTGCCCTCATGTCCTTCCAAACATCTAACTTTCAATTTTCTTGTGAGTAGCAAATGATATTTTGAAGAATGTTTCAGCTTATTTTATTAATACAGTGAAAGTACATGTAACCCTAAACTAAACCCTAACCAAATACAGTAGTACGTACATGTTGTTAATTAATATAACTCTGTACTAAGACTGAGTAACCCTAAATGTTAAGTTGTCCTGTATAGAGAGTACAGTAATTACACAAATAAGCACTGAGTGATAATTACAACATGTACTTGCTATAATGTATAATACATTTGTTGGGGATCAGATGCACAATTTACTGTTATACACTGTGAAAGAAAGTGTTTCCCAGAAGAAAGCAGGTCTCATGACATGAAGGTGTGAACATTATGAAATGTTTGGGCCAACTATCCATTTAAAAGATAACAGATCGTAAAATAACCCCCTAAAAGAGTGATTAGTACTTTATTCAAAGAGGACTGACTGAACATTATCCATTTCTTTTTTTAATGCAAGCCACTTACCAAGTAAATAAATGAGCATGAATAATTGATTTGTGCTGGAAAGAAATATTTTGTCATAAGAAAGAGACTGCCAAGTTATATGAAAGACAAAAAATAGAGAGCCTGCTGGGTTCTTGGAAGCGTGGTATAGTGATACATGTTTTAAAACTACCATTTGTTGCACAAGTGGTAAATTTGGGTTTGAATCCTGCCTGCGTCAAGCCTTGACTCCATTCTCTCCATTATTTCCTGTCATGTCTCCACATTAGCTAACAATGAAATGGCGAAATGCTGAAAATATCTGCTGGATTCTGTGTTCTTGCAGTCGGCTCTTATGCCAACTACTTGGGAGCTTCTCCAAGACACCCTCTTTTCTTTCTTTCTTTCTTTTCTTATCTCTCTCAGCCTGACTTTTCGCTCCCATCCCTGATGTGGTTAAGGAGCTTGCTGCCCTCCCTCAAACGGGGTTAAACCTCTTCTCTGAAGTCTATTTTCTGATGCTGTTAAATGAGGCAGGCTCTTTGTGCAAGCCAGACCATTAGCCCCTTAAATATGTTCCATCATCTCGGCTCGGTGGGCAGCTGGGTCTGGGTTTTAAAGAAGACCCTGGCTACCTAACAACCATGCGGGTCTTTCCACTCCAGCGCCCTTCTAAGGTCAATCAGTAGGAACAAGCAAAGAAGAGAGAGGGCCGAAGAGCTGTGTGAATGCTTGGGAGAGCTGTTCTAATGAGATAGATATTACCTGGCCCTCTGGAATCCCATCATAGCCGTAATCTCCTTTATGTGTTGGTGAAATTAAATTACGCACCACCTTCTTCTTCTGCTAGGGTCTCAGAGGCTCCATATGGATCCCTCTCCACTTTTACGCACAAGCTAAAAGACTACTTTTGCTTAAAGGAATAGTTCACCCAAAAGTGAACATTCTGTCAACAATAATTAGCCCTCCTGCTGTTGGCATACGGGTTTGAAATAACATAAGGGTGATTAAATCATGGCATTTTTCCATTAATTTTACCTTTAAGACTCTTTGTTTGCATAAGACTGCTGACGTTCCGGTGAATGTTTTATCATTTATTGACCTTCATGTTGCTAGCATGAGAGTGATCAAATGACATGATTTTCATTTTTGGATGAATTATGAGTTTGAAAACCCTTTTAAAATTAAGGAGTGTAATAATAAAGATACACTTTTAAAAATCGTCTTCAGAATGGCTGACGAATGATAAAATACACTCAAGCTTTTAAAGTGTCAGACAACATAACGGCAGCAAAAACAGAAGGTTACTGTGATTTAGTGCGGACTCTAACATTGCTATCATTTAAATGTGCTAATTTGCACAAAAGCAGTTACCATACATGCTCTGACACATTGAGACATAAGGACACATCCCCTCTTCCCCTCTTCAAACTATAATTTAATGCATAAAAAAAGTTAAGAGGATGGAACAATTCATATTTTATCATCTGATTTCTTGGATCCATGTTGAAATGTAAAATCAATGACATCCAATACAGTCATTGTCTTGGGGGCTTATACGAAGCAAATCATACTGCTGAAAACACAATATTTATAAGCTGCGCTGAGCTGACTTTCCGTCAATAAACGTTTCAGAAACACAAAACATTCTGCCCGTGTCTTGGAATGGGGAATGAATTGAGCTCCCAGTCTATTCTGCTTCATGTCCCTAGATGCCTCTTTCCTTAGAACAGACGCATTGTGAAGGCCCTGGCAGTTTGGTCTAAAATTACGGTGCATTGTGTTGGGTTGCCCACCTCCTACTTGCGTGCTAGAATGAGGAACATCAGTCAAACTCTGCAGGGTTGGAGTCATTCACCCGGTAGGCAAACATACACGCGCATACACACACACTACAATGCAGTTCTGCACATCAAGTGTGTACACCTAAGTACACACGCGCAAACACACACGCACCCCACTGGTATGGAAATGCTGTCAAAATAAACAGAAGGCAAAGTGAAGGCCCCACATAGAGAAGTATACAAAATCTAAAAGTAACACTTCAAACCACCAAAAATGAAATGGCGTGATGTACTGTAACCTTCAAGTCTCAAGAGCATTGCAAGTGACTTAGAGATGTTTCAAACCATATGGATGAAATATTTTTGTAATGTTAAAAATTGACATTTGAATGAGATGAATTGAACAATTTACAATTAAATTTACAAAAATGCCTTAGTATACACTTTGTCCCCTGCAGCTATAAATATTATTTTTTCAAATTGTATATTATTTCGTTTCGTTCCAGGCTAAAATGAAAAAGGTTCTGGACCCTGCTGGATGTTTTACAGGTATGTGGTGTATTGTTTTCTGTGTGTTTTGCTAGCTTATCCACCTGGCAGGTTATGGACACAAAATTGTTTTTTGTTCCATTATGCTGAGAAGAATAGGTGTGCGTGGTTGTGTGTGTGTGGGGGCGAGATTTTTTTATGGGAAGCAATTATAATGTTTACGTGAAATATGAGTCTGTGACATTGTATTTGTTTATTAAACATTCAGTGCGAGCTGTGCAGCAACTACAAAACTGAGGCTTCTGCAATAATAAACAGGCAATTAAAAAGTGAATTACTGCAGCTCCAATTACCAGACTGACACCACAGCGCTCCACACCAACTGGGTAATTACAGGCAACAGCTCGAGCGGAACACTGGCCAACCTAAGAGTGTGCGGATGTGTAGATGAATGTGTGTATCTTCGCATATGTGTGTATGTTTGATGCTAGTAAACTGGCCGTTATCTTTAGCAAAAACATCCAGAGAGAAATGTTCGTAAATTTGACTTTGGTTTTTTCCCTTCCTTCCTCATCTCCCACCCTCCAGGAATCGGCTTAAGGCGCAGGTTTCAAAACGAGACGTCATGTTTATGACGGATCTAGCGCAACGCATGGTTTTATTGTCTGCCCGTGAAGGAATCCTCCGGCTGATTGACAGAGACTCGGTCTCCGGTTGGGAGAGTTTAGGCTCTATGGTGGGTGGGTGGCTGGCTGCCTCGGGACGCAGTCAAGAGTCTACACGGACAGCTCTAATACTGTTTAGTTCCTGCACGCCTCATGGGTTTGATTTTTACATGCATCATTGGCACTGTCAAAACATTTTCCTTTCCTTTCTTTAATACTCTCTTCAGTTTTTATTGTCAGACCTGAGGGGGCTGAATGAATCAGAACTAATAAAACAATAAAACCCACTGTGAAATGTAAAGTCTTCTGATTTATTTCATGTTTAGCGCAACGTAATTCAAGGACAATAGCCTGGCACAAACTGAATTCTCAACAAATCTGGATAGCAATGCGTTATACGGCACTTTATGGCAGTACAATTTACCTTTGAGGATACTCGTCGCGGCCCACTCTAAGCTGCTTCACACAACCAGTCAATACAATGAGCCACGGCTGGAGAAAAAGCAACGGTTCATATGTGAAAACAGACCACTGAAGAGTGAAAGAGGCAGGGAGCACTGGGGGTTTGTGGTCGTGGTATTTCTCCTGCTGACCTTTCCAGGGCCAATTAGGGTAGATCTGGGAATGAGCGGTCAGTGCTGTGCTGGCTGAAAGCTTGTCTGCTGTGGCACTTTAGTGGATGTTGTTTTGATTTGCTTTGTGTTTTTATAACGAGCTTTCGACTCCTGAGCTCCTCCAGGGGGTCTAGGAGACGATGAGGCTTAGGCTGGGGCTGTGTGAGCGTGTAAATTATCTTTTGGGTTTATATGTATGTGTTGATCTTCGTGTATGATTTGCATTTTGTATTTACAAGAATAAAAAATGTAAAGATGAGATGACAGAACAAGAGAAAAATAACTCTAAGGGAGGAGAATTTGGGAAAGAATGAAGATGGGGAAGAAAAATGAAAGAAAAAAGGTTAAAAGATAGAAAGATAGAAAGAAAAAAGAAAGGAAGGAAAGATGGACAAATGACAGGAAAAAACCTAAGCAGGGAAGGAAAAATCAGCAGAAAAAAAGAAGACATTGGGGGAGTATAGAAAAAAGAAAGATAGATAGATAGATACATACATAGATACATAGATACATAGATACATAGATAGATAGAAATTACAGATGAAGAAATGAAAATAGATAAGTGGGAGGAAAGAAAAAGTAATTAGGAGGTTGAGGGAAAAAAATAAAAGGAAGAATTAAAAAAAGAATGAAGAAAAAGTGAAAGAAAGAAAAAAAAACAAGTGAAAAATGAAAGAAGAGAATGAGAAAAGTCAAAAAGGTAATGAAGAGAGAAAAAAGGGGGAGGAATGAGAGAAGAAAATGTTAGGAGGAAAGAAAAGAAAAGCAGAAGGGAAGAAAGGAAGAAAGCAAATTAGGAGGAGGTAAAGAATGAATCAAGCAATGAACCAAAGACAGTAGGAAGGGAAGGTAAAGAAATAAAAAAATGGAGGAATAAAAGAAGGTGCTGTGTC
>JAUMHP010000010.1:1779646-1793121 GCA_032361065.1 Enteromius trimaculatus | reverse complement strand
ATCGAAAGAAACATTTTGGGCACCACAACAAAAACAAACTTCGGCCAAACAACCAGCAAGAAGAGGTGGGGTTTAACGCGTGTTAAACCCCACCTCCTCTTGCCGATTGGTTGGCTGAAGTTTTTTTTTGTTTGGTGTAGTTCCTGCACCCATAGTGTTTTGCAAGATCGCATAGAGCACCTTTAACTTGTATTTTGATTGGTCCATAACATACAAGTATATGTCAACTTATTCTACTAACCCCAAACATACCCAGTCTACTCTTGTAGTTAGTAGACATGTAGTTACAAATTAATGATAATTAGTTAACATGTACTGTAGTTACAAAATTACTTACAGTATAGTTAGTAGAATGTCTAAAGTGGACTATAACAAAGTGCAACCCACATTTTTAATTGTCATCATATTTTACTTTACTGTTTTACTATATTTTTGATCAAATAAACATCAAAAAAAAAAAAAAAAAATCTTATCAATAATATAAATTTGAACAGTAAAAGAAACTAATCTACAGTTATCCACATCTGTAGTCTGACTTCACACACAAACAGACGGCTGAAACTGAGTGCATGTAAATGCTTCGTAGCTATGAATGCAGCTTGTCAGATTGCATGACATGAGCCAAATGAGAAAAGCCAAGACAGATTGTGTGACATCAACTGATTTTACGATATACATCATTGACTGGGCAGTCTGCGTCCGGTCTGACATCCTTATTTGAGGATGAGCATGTCACACTAAGAGATTCAAAACTGCTGAATTCAGCCTACGATGACAGAAATAGAAAATACATATTTTACAATATTCCGAATTTGTCTCAGGCTGTGGAAATCTTATAACATGCACCCTAATTTGTCACTGGCCTGTTTATAAGACTACTGTGTCTGGGAGTGTGTTGTGCTCCCATTATTCAGAGGGAGTAGATGAAAGACGTGGCACAGCCCCTCGAGGAAGCTCAGGTGCTTTGTTATCTTTGGCATTCAGGTTAACACAGATGACTGCCTTATTGTCAAATTAGCCAATATACTGAGCTCAGGGTCGCAACGAAATAACAAAACAATAACACGCTCACAAAAGCCTGTAAAGACGCACGAGCAAACAGTAAGACCAAAGGACAAAGCACTTTATCAGATGATGTGGTGAAAGGTAAAATCCTTGAAATGTCTGGATGCTCCTGATTGGACAGGAAACTCAGGTTTGCTTACTTCTGTGAATTAACAAATTTGCTTTTGTTACTATGCAACAGTACATCATCCGAAGGCCAAATTTGGATGCAGAACCATATTAGTTTGATGATGAGGGAACTGATCATTACGTTCATTCACTGAATGTGAATGAGCAATGGCAGTTTGGGGACAGAACACTCTATGATGAGTCACTCAAAGAGATACGTACCGGAAACAAGCAAACACAAAAACAAACAAAGACTCCTTTGAAAGAGCCTTTAGAGACTACCATTAATTACCCTAGGGCTTTTGGAGAATCAACACCAGGGAAGGCTGGATCTATCAAATTTAAAGAAAAAAAAAAAAGGAGAGAAAAAATAGACTGGCAAAGCCTGCAGAGATGGAGAACACCTATCTGTCTTATCACATCTCTTTTCTTCTTCTTCCAGTACCTTTCTAGCCTACATGCTATTAAAAGGATCGTTCAAGAAAACAGCACAAATCTGCCATAATTCTCATTCTCACGTTGTTTCAAATCAGTATGCTGCTATTTTTAGTGGAAAACAATGTGAATGTTTACAATATGCATATCGATCATGGGAAGCAAGGACAAAATGTATACAGTACACTATAAAAAATTATTACGCCATAAACAGTATAATTTATGGAACAAAATCCTGTTAAAGTATTTGAAATAAAAAGCTTGTTCAACTCTTACAGTGAAATTATGCTGCTTTTTTTTTTTAAAGTTTGCGACGTCTAATAGCAGAAAGCTTCTTGGATCGGTAATCTACTGCTTTTCCCGCAGTTCCCGGATGTGCAGTATGTCGAATTTGAACCACTGAATTTTTTGGAAGCGAATTTGTAAAGTAAAATAAAACTAAACGAAAGTTGCCTGACGAATATTATTGCTGGAATTATTAAACAAACTGAATGTTTTGAAAATGACCTTTGTAAGGTGAATATTGATGACTGAATTTTAACAAAGAAAACGTTTAAAAAAATAGTCACTACGTAAATATACAACCATGTTAAAATGCAGAGCATAAAAATGCAAGCCATGACAATACAATGCATTAAAATGCAAGCACTGTTAATTGCAATGCTTTTTTTTTTTACACGATTTGTGGGATCAACAAGCTTTTTATTTCAAATACTTTAGCAGGATTTTTGTTCCATAATAATAAGACATAACTAACATACCCAATTAATTTGATTGTATGACTCCAGAAGAGTTGGAATACAGCACATGCCATTTTTTTGTGCTGTGCTCTGTGTGTGTCACTGTATGGAAAAGACCAGATCTTTTTTTTTCTTTCCAAGAAAGAAATAACTCATAGATAATTGAATAAGTACACACTTCTCAAGAAACAGCCACATTTTCCTCATCCCACTGAAAACCAAACACTTCCCGATGGTCGCTCCTCCTGCAGTGACCAGGAAGCAGCAAGAAGACGATGGATGAAAAATAAGAGGCAGTCATTGGCTGTCGAGCTCGGGGGCTGAGGAGGGATTTGAGGAGAGGCTCTCTGAGGAAATGATCTTTGCGAGGGTTATTGGAAACGGCGTGAGCTGGAGTGTGATCTGTGAGTGAGAAACTTAATCGCCTCTCCTCTCATTCCAGTCAGCTCCATTTCTCACATTCCTAGAAAATGGCTGCCAGGGAGCCTGAAGGCTCCTGCAGCCCACAGGCAAAAACTAGCCGTACCTGAGAGCTCGCTCGCACTTTGGAAACACCACTCAAAGCTCTGCTGGCCGCAAAACAGAGGCCTCGTAACCGCAATGTTTTACACTTCTGAAAGCATACACGCGCACGCACATACATACAAATGAACAGTACACATACAGAGGAGGGCGCTTTGGTTCAGTATCATAGAGGCAGAGAGAAGAGGAAGAGAGGGGATAAGTCACTTACTGGTAGTACAGTTTATCCTGATACAGTCTAGATGGGGGAGAACAGACAAGATGTAAATTCAGCCTTCAAGGTTATGACTGCAGACATCCATTACAACACATCGCCCACAAACTGGGGACGGACACGCAAACCAGGTGGAACGGCGAGGCGCTGTTTCGCTGACCAGATATACGCTCTCTTTCTTTTCTACCTCCTGCGTGCTGATAATGAACCCCAGGTGGAGTGGATACGGACTCGCTGTCTGCGCTAATGAATATTCATGCCTTCGCTGTGCCATAATATATTTAGAATTAGGGAAATTTGGCATGTATTGAAATGTGATTATACCCAGTTTCATACTAGTCTCGGGACTACTGAATATTCAGAGGTAATTGATTAATTTGCTCTCTGGGTTAGCTCAGAAAGCGGCGCAGGAAGCAGAGAAGAGAGAGAATCTTGCCAGAGAAACAGTCTGTCCTCGCCAACGGTGCTGCTGATGCTCTCATATGCACATTATTTTACAACCATTTCCCGTTAATGAGCAAAAAACAGAAGAATTAACGAATGACTCGTATTTGACTAAACTGGAAATGGGAAAAGGGCCGCCAGATAAGAAGGAGAGGAAAAACTTGTGTTTATGGACATGTCGCAGCAGAGCACCAGAGCGTGTCCACGGTAAGCCTTAGCCTCCTGGGAGAAGAGCTGAATTTAGAATGCTCCTTTAGATAAAAACACTCCAAAAACTCACAGCCCTTGACTTGATGTTCACTTCTTTCTGCTCACATGTGAGAAGACCCCCACGTGCATGACTAAACATAGGAATAACACGTTTTATAGCAGGATCTCACAACTTCAAGGAAAGCTGGTATGTGTGTGCATATCCAAAAAAAAAAGCACTTATCAAGGTAATTTCCCTAAAGACAGTACACTGACACAATCATTATTCCTATTAATACGGCTTTGAAAAAAATTATCTCAATGAGGATTTTCCTTTATAGCTGTTTTTACTTGCCCTGCATCATCTGCACTGGTCCCACAACAACAACAAAAAAATCACTTAATGTTTGCTAGAAATCAATTTTCTATTTTAAATTTAAATGCTAAATTTAAACAAAATACACATCATTATATCATTATGATAGCTGATTTTTACTATTTTAATGCTAGCCAGCTAGATGTTGTATGTACAAATCAGCAGAATTTGTACTACATCATCAAAAAACCCCCCCAAAAGATAGGGCATAACAATCAATGCACAAAAATCAGCAGCCTTTCAAATGACCTTATTGTTGAGCCCGGATATCATTTAACATTCAAGATCTTAACCGTTTTTCCAAACCCCATGTTCCCATTGGAATTTGACTTAACACTAAACCTAAATCTTAAAAAAAGAAACTCAAGGTTAACTGTCTTTTAAAACACTACAAAGTACAGTACCTCTGAGACTCCTTGCTGAACTGCACAACGCAACTGCTTTTGTTCTGGCTTGTTTGAATGCTGGGAGGAGGCCCCCCTTTCCCATTACCCTCTTTTGCAAAGCGTACTTCTAGAATGGAGAATCGATATTTCTCGTGCACGGCCTGGACTGTCCCATGCTTCAGTGTGTGCTATGATGGAGTGGAAGGCCGAAAGGAATTCGGAGCATTACACAAATCCAGCTCTATCGTTTTCCCATGAGGCTGCAGCCCGTCGCGTGTCGTCAACCACAGTGAAAATCGTGGCCGCTAACAGCCAGAGAGCACCGTGTGTCCACCCTAACAGGGAGTGCAGTACCCTCCGGGACAGAAGGAATGATTGGTGTTTGTGTGGGAGCATGTATGTTTGTGTATGCAGAGGAGTGCAGGTTTGAGCCTGCTGGGACTACCGAAAGGTTTTAGACATGCTATATGCAAGCAGACATGTGAAATGGCACAGGGTATGTCACGCTGCCAAATGGGAATGGTTGACATTCATCTTAGCGAGGGAATGTTTGGTTCTGCACATTTCAGCAGAGGAACTTTTTTAGCTCAGTTCTGCATGAGAAATACCTGACATGATGTGGGAGGACAGTTAAACGACTGATGTTCAAATTTACTTTCTGTGAACTAGCTTGAACTCGTGAATAGCAGAGGTGCTGCTTTATGAGTGGAGCAAGACTGTATAATATTAAGCTGTGTCAACGAGGGAGGAAAGCATAGTGGCTTGTGGGGAAATGTAAATGAAACGTACTGGGCGGAACAATGGCTTGTCAGTGCTCCTGACATGTGTAATGCTCTAGCAGGGAGTCTATAGTATGCAGGTGTAGGTCTATTGTGAATCAGTACAAGGCAGGGACTGTGCACTCTCTGGTAGGGAAAACCTACGGCGTGCTCATCTGGGAGTGAGCGCTTGGCCGCAGACTCTGACCGTTGAAGGTTCTACATCCCTCTCTTCAACACAGAAGGATTTGAAAATGTGTATTGCGTGTGTGTGTGTGTGTGTGCATACTTAGCTATTCTTAAGGGACAAATGTATCCACAAAAATTTGATAATTTAACAAAACCTTACTAATATGACACACAGGAGTGAAAACCATAATATATTATAATACCGTTTAAAGGCTTGAGGTTGGTATTTTTCTCATGCTCAACCAGGCTGCATTTATTTGATCAAAACTGCATAAAATCATTAATAAAGTGAAGTATTATTACAATTTACAACAACTATGTTATAATGTAATATACTTCATAATGTAATTTATTCCAGCAATGCAAAGCCGAATCTTCAGCAGCAGCTTCACTGTCTCATGAGCCTTTAGAAATCTTACTACTATATGCTGATTTGGTGCTCAAGAAACATTTTGTATGTTAAAATCTTGCTGCTTAATGTTTTATTGTAAATCATGATACAATTAATTTTTTTAGGATTGTCTGTTGACTAGAAAGTTGAATAGCATTTACAAGAACTGATTGAGATTTATTAGAATGTATTTATTATTGAGAGAAATTGTTTCTTTACTGTCATTTTTGATCAATCTGACTTACAAGCTTTTGAACAGTATTACAATATAATTAATATAATAGTTAGTCTATAATATATAATTAGCTTTATACACAAAAAACAAAAAAGATAGCTAGAAGTCAATGATACGTCCTCATAGCCAAGTAAATTGGGTTTTACCTGAATAATAAAAGTGAAATATTGGCAAAAATAAATCTTACATTTTAAAACTTGATACCATAGACAATAGATGAAGACATAATGTACTAATATGCCTGTAAATTGAAAACAAATGATTCCATGCTACAGTATGTTGTGTGACATGTACAGTTTCATATATATTTATATTTATATGTGTGGTGGTAACTTTTAAGGTGAGCGCTCCAATTGGCTGATGTACCTAGATTGACAGTGAGTCGGACACGCCCTCCGTCCAGCTCCAGTCTCAGAGTATCTGCTGAGTTCCGGGACGTGGTTGCCATGAGAACACCATAGGCACGCTGGGAACGGAAGCGCAGCGACACGTCTTCTGCTTCTGTGTGCATCACTACTGGCAACTGGATCTTCATGAACTTACTGCCGTCATAACTGAGGATGGTGGCATCTGAGAGAGAGGAGGAGAGAGAATTTAGGAAACCCTAAAAAACAAGGGTGCTGGGCAGTGACAGCAGCTTTGTGGTTGATCATAAACCCCAGTGTCGATGGCGACAGATGAAAGACCGGTTACTAAAATGTTTTACAGCCAGACACTGAAATTCTCCACAGCATTTCACATCAGCAGCACAGAGCTGCTCAGTCTAACCAGAAGATAAATGCCATAAAAAAGACTCATTATACACCACGTTTTATTTGTTCCTTTTATTGCAAAGCAGTATTTATGAAGACACCCTATAATGTATTCCTGCTGAGGGGCTTTTGAAGCACCGTTTACCGCCCGTCCGTTGCTTTAATCTGTTTATTCGTATCACAATTATTTTATTGAGCAATTCAATTTAGTGGGCCGGATCTCAAGACATCTCATTTGCAGTGGGAGATAGTCGAGGTCTCAGAGCGACTGGCATAATCTCACCAGCTGCTCAATCAGAGATATACAGTCCAGAAAATGAGGAGGAGAGACACATGCCAACCGACGGGGTGCCGCTGCCTGATCTGCACATTTCCACTTCATAAAAGCTGATTCCGGGCTGGAATCAGTCAAAACTAGATCCGCATAAGTTTACCAACCTCTTATTTTGTTTGTGTGCTCAACTTTTGTTCTTCATAGCAAATAAATGAATAAAATAAGTAAATAAACATATAATAAAAGCAATAAAAAATGAAAACCATAACAATATAAGACCATAAATAAAAAATAAAAAATATTTTTTTAATAAAACGTATCTCTCATAGTAAACTTTGACTTTGACATTTCCAAAAGTGTGAAATAGTGAATAAACAACAATAAAGTAAATCTAAATCGTAACATGCTGGACATTCCCCAAAATATAAATATATATGAATTGACTGCTATGAATTTTGATAGATATTATGAAATGCTTGCATCATTTGTGATCACATAAAGACCCTGAAATTACTTTGCATTTATAATATCATATAAAACAACATAATATAAATTGGATGTTTTTTATGCTTACCAAAGATGCATTGATCTGATAAAAATTGAGTAAATTATAATGTTATGACATTAAATATTTTTACAATTTAATACTACTCCTTCGAATTTAATATATAAGGTCACAATTTATTTTAAGGTCTAATCCTTGCCATTAAAACTACAGGTTTTACCTCAATAAACACTGAATTTGATGCTTCTTAATAGTTAGGTTACATTTAGGTACTGGTTAGAAGTTCTGATGTAGAATGTTTTATACGGTATGGTGAAATAAAAACAATAGTATTTTCAGCAGCTAAAAAAGTTTTAAGTCTGTTATTTGATCTTTTACAGTAGTGTGTCAGTAGAAAATATCAGTTTACCAAACATTGATTTTGTCATTAATTGTAATAATGCAGTGAGATTATTGTCTGCACAAGGAGTCTGACAACAGCCAGTACTCCACACAGAGATCTGATCTGGCTGGAATGACATGAAGTAACAGAACAAAGACTTAATCCAGAAGAACTGTGGCAACGTCTCCAAGATGCTTCAAGAGACAGTGTTAACTTTCCAACCGTCCTGTGATTTTAGCTCAGGTACCAAAACTTTTAGTTGCTCTCTTTTCTTAAAAAAAATCAGAAGCTTTTACCTTACGGAATATTTCTTTGAATTGTATATCATTATGTGAGAACCACAGTAACAATAAAATGATATTCTATTATTTACACAGTCGCTGCAACTATATTTTTGTTTTGCTCTCAGGGCAGAAACAAGGTCCAATTCTGAGAGAAGTTTGCAGATCGCTATAGCACAGTTTTGGTGCAAAAGGTGTACAGAAACACAAAAAGTGCTGAGTATGAGAATTGTGTTTTAAAATATAAAGAGGAAAGAGGCAGAAAAACACCCAAATAGGTCCGATGAGGCACTCGGTACTGTGTATATGCCTAGATAATTTAGCACGATAATGGAGGCCGGACACATCTGCCTCTGTGCAAAGACCGGCCTCTCAGCCAGAGGACAACATCTGGCATGGAACCAGAACAGAGACATCACTCGCTTGTGAGAGAGCTCTGGAGATGACGAGGCTGCGGGCTATCACCAATTAGGCTGCCCTCTTCTTCACACACACTCACACACACACTCTTCCTGTAATTTCGGTGCCTGTCTCGTCTCAGCATCCCATGTTTCTGCTACACCATTGCCGAGCCTGAGAGCACAACAGAGAGAGCGAGACAGCGGAAAACAAGACGAAGACAGGAACACAAGTACGGCAGCACGCATACTAATCAGCGCAGTGATGTACACTCACCCCCTGAGGAAGAGACAGCGCATGAGACAATGTACCCATTGAAAAAGGTACCGAAGTCATGTTGCACGAGTATTATGTGTCTCAACTCTTGCAAAACATCGATTTACCCAACAAGCTCCACCTTACAGCAGCTTGTCATCGTAACTGCAATCAATTTTCTGAAAGCATTATGTAAGCTTTTTTAATAGCTCCTACCCATTTTCTTCAACATGCAATTCTACTACTTCTACTGGTTAATCTCCAAACAATGCACAAACTGCACTTTCATGCCATTTTTTATGTAAAATTTAAACCCTTTAAATTTAAGTCAATAAATATTTTAACAAAATTAAAGTTTCAGTCAGAATTACTTAATAAACTTAATTTCTGAATTGATATTTTTTATTTAATTTTTTTTAAATACAATTTTTATTTGTTACATTTTTCAGTTGTTATAGCCCACGTAATTCATATTTTTATCCAACAAAATTAAATTGATCAAAAGATTTTTATTTAAAATAAAAGCTGCTATTTTCATCAAAGAATCATTAAAAATATATACAGTGTCACGACTTCCACAAAAATATTGGCATTGACAACAATATCAATAAGGAATGTTTTTCATGTGACACTGAAGATTAGAGTAATGGCTGCTTTCCATCACAGGAATAAATTGCATTTTGAAATATACTGAAATCAAAAACAGTTATTCTGAATTGTATTGTACTGATTTGATCAAATTTACTTTAAAAAAAAAAGCATTTACTGCATGTTATTCAGGAGGATTTAAAGAAAAATGGAAATGGAATCATAAAAAAAAGCAAACAGATGTTAAGGTTTTGTTTGAGTACCGTTTTAATTCCTGATAATTAGAGACTAAAATCATTAGCACAAAAATCTAATGTTAGTTGACATTAATAGAACAAAAGTCAAATTTCAAATTTGTGTTGGGCTCTTTTCAGGTATTTAAATGTGCACAATCCAATCAGTTCTCAAATAATAAAATCAAGTACCACCCTACATTACTGAAGTTAAATCTAAACACTGAAGGGTCACAAATCATATTGACTTTAACAACCACTAGGATGCACCACTCCCACTATAGCCTTTAACCCTAAACCCCAATCTTTAGCCCTCCCCACCGAGACCTGCTCCAGAGAAGAGGCAGCCTCAAAACAATGACAGCTTGACAAACGAGCCCCCCTCTCGTCTCCAGTGCAGTAGTCTCACGCCAGGGGAGAGGATAATGAAAAGAGAGGTATGGCCAGTGGTTCAGAAAGACCCTCATTGCCTCCTCAAACAGCGCTATGCAGTCACACAGCGGGAGAGCGCAGCAGTATGGCATCTGCACCGCTCCACAGCCCACACATCACATCCAATCTGGACAAGATGGAAGCGACGCTCTCTGTGCCTCGCAGAGGTCTGCAGAGGTTTCAAATGAAGGAACATGCTAGGAAAACAGCATGGAGATGGAACAGAGGGAGGACGGGGAACCACAGAATTGAGGGAGTGATCGACGGAGCTCAGCTGTCCACAAATTTAGACACTAGAAAAGGATGTTTCTTCAGCTATAGGCAATTCTGGACCCTGCGGACTTAAAAGAACTCTCTTTGACTAGTTTAATATATCTACTAACAATTCCTAACAGTGTAAGGCAGCAGTATTTTAGATATATTTCTAAAACGTTCATCATAATGCCACTTCTACAACATATGTCATTTATTGTGTTTGAAGGGATTCAACTGGAAATGTCAAAAAAAAATTTAAATGTTTCATTTTATGTCATTTTATAAATTCTTTATAAATAAATTTTATAAATTCTTTATAAATAAATTTTATAAATTCTTTATAAATAAATTTTATAAATTCTTAAAATAATTACAAAAATATATATGCACTAATGAAATGGTTGTTTTTCATATTTGACATTAATTTTTAAATGAAAAATGTTGCTCGTAACAACTGGACAGTCACAATTACACATTAGTCACATTAAGTCAACAAATTTTACACAATTTAAATTTAAATTGTCATGATTTTTCCACTCTTTGTTTAGATAGATGAGCAAAAATAGCTGATAAAAATGCTTTTAAACATTAAATCTTTCACACACAATTTAAAAATAAGATTAAATTTAAGACAAAAGTTAATACAATTTATTATTTAAATTTATATTTATTAACTTTACAATATATATATATATATATATATATATATACATATATGTATACATCATTGTTGTTTAATTTTTGACACCAATTTAATAACAACTTGTAGCAACCACACCAAAATTAAAATGAAAATGTTTCTCTCTTTGTTTATATAATCCATAACAGAATGGTTTTAATGTAATCTTCAAATAACAAAAATGAGAAAATCTTAGTATTATAGTGGGCATACACGTAGCTGTAGAAACATCCATGAAGACCTAATTTTATCTTTCTGAATGACACAGATCTCTCAATTAGAGGCCAATCTTGTCACAACAAGCGCTGAGCAGTCACGAAAGCTCCTCCAACAGCCGCTCTCCCGGTCTGTAACGAGAGAGACGGAACTGAAGGACCGCAGGTAGAAAGGAGTGTATATGGCTGGTCACTCTCTCCATCTGCCCCTCCATCTGTTGCTACTTTCATTTAGTGGTCTGTGCGTCCAGTTCCCCTGAAGGCACATGCAAATGGAGACACTCAGTTACTCATGAATATATATATATATATCTCGCGTTTTTAGTCTACCTTTATATTTTATCTATATCCTGCATAATCTTTGAATCACTTGTGAAATAAATAAATTAAAACAGCCCGGTAAGCTTTTAATTTAATCTAATAAATTACATGACGTGACTATCTGTAAAACTGCCTAATCAAAATTAATCACAAACTGATGTTATTTTAGTATCTCTAATATGCTAGCATAACTTTTTTAATTATCACTGAATTCATATTTCGTTTTAATTTCAGTTACAGGATTTCTTTTTGTTTTGTGTTTACTTAAAAGTACTTTTGTTAAGTATATGTTTTAGTTCTAGTTTATACAGTTTCTTTTTTGTAGGTATTTCAACTATGAAATGAAAATGAAAAATCCTGCTTTGGCAATTGTTTTGAATAAAATTTCGTGCGTCTATCTTAACTTTTTTGTTAATTCGGTTTTGGATTACTTAATGTTATGTTATTTTGGTGCTAAAATGAAACTGAAACAAGTGAAACAAGAAATTTTATCTTGGCATCTCTGCTGAAATAAAATTCGCCATTTTTATAGTTTTATTTATGTCACACAGCAGTATTTGCTGATAGATGAAGAAAAAATAATTCAAAGACATTACTGTCTGTACATAAATGTCTGAAGGTTAATTTAATGAAATAATATTTCATGCATCCTTAATATGCACAACTGCATAATATTTTCACATACTTTTCCCATGCTTATTAATATTTTCATAGCTTATTATCACATAATTTTATTTGATAACATTTTATCACAGTAAATTATTTACCAGGCTTTTAATTTTTCCCCCTTGAAACATATAGCAGGCTCCAAAATAGTCAAAGCCCCAAAAATGTTATTTTATTTAATTTTATGGCCATTATGCATTTTTTTGTCTGTTTAATTGCTAGGGATAATAGCACTGGAAATGCTGCCAGCAAGCAAGAAGAGTTTCAGGAAATGACACAAGCCAGACTCAAACTTGCATCACCTGCATGGACTTCAGAGTGTGTTAATCACCGCTAGGCCACGCCTCCACCTCGCATTCGCAAACATGCAAATGGGCCTAATCTGCCTACATCTGAATAGCTCTCCCTGAAATTGCGAACTTCTTTGAGTTTAGCTCGCTAGGTGACATCCGGAGAGTCAGCAGTCACATGGCGGAGCCGCAGGCCCTCCCTGCTAGAATACTGCAGCGCTCAGGACCTATGGTTGCCACAGGGATTAGGGAAATGTATGTTCAACAATCATGATAAACAGGATGAGTTGGCTCAGAGGCATCATACATTATTCAGCTTTGCTCGTGGTGAGTTCCCGCATGCCGATGGAACCTTCACCGTAAATGCATGTTACAATTTTTCTGCACGCAACACGACACCTCGTGAAGTCTAAAAGCGTGCAGCGGCCGGGGCAATGAAACAAATACTGACTTGGGAATCAACATGAACGACCTGCCAAGCATGCAATCAAGCAGGTGTGGCTGTGGGAAATAAAAGTGAAGTCTATTACAGCTTGGCTGTTTGAACCCGCTTGTAGCACATCCTGTCGCCTCTCTAAACAAAATAAACGCTGTAGGGTAAAACTCTGTTTGCAGAACTATCAGGTACTGAGGGATGAGCAGAGGTTATGCGCTAAGTTTAGTCACTGTAAGAGCCCATTAGGACCCTTGGAGAAATGACAGGAAATTAGGGCAGATGTTATTCTGGGGCGTTTGTTTTCTTCTGATGCTTTGTTCAAGTAAGTCAAGCACTGAGAGCAGCTGGATGGTTATGGATTTATGCACTGAGTTTATTTCACCTCAAACAGCTGGGCAGAGCCAACAATAAAGCTAACGACATGCTCTGAGAACTTTTTTTGCACTTTTTTTTCTCTGTT
>JAUMHP010000010.1:1738184-1766203 GCA_032361065.1 Enteromius trimaculatus | reverse complement strand
TTTTTTCAGCACAGCCTCCACTGCATCATCATCAGAAACCAAACCATGGGCTGATGTTGTAAAAGATGAGATTCAGCTATACAAAATGGTTAAAGTAATTTCTGTGGATTCAAATCCACTGAAATGGTGGAAAGATAATGAGAACCAGTACCCAAATTTGTCCAAGCTTGCCAAACGTTATCTTGCTGTACAAGCAACAAGTGTGGCAAGTGAAAGAGTGTTCTCAACAGCTGGGGACATTGTGACATCTCAAAGAGCAGCCCTCTCCACAGAGAATGTGGACATTCTCATTTTCTTAAAGGAAAAAAAATCTGTCCATATAAATGTAAATAGTTAATATTTTTGACAGTATTTTTGCAATATTTTTAGCAGTTCTCTTTTCATATTCCTATTTAACAAGACCTTGAAACTGCTATTTTTTTTGTGAACTTGAATGTCATCTGTGAAGAAAACTGCAGTTAAAAAAAAAAAGAAATTAGATGGCAGGTTATTTTGTATAAGTTTGACTGAAGTTTGACTGAAGTTATTGTTACATTATATTGTTAATAAACATTTTAAATTTGACAATGTAGTGTGTGGTACTTTGCGAACAAAGGTCGGATATTATTATATAGCATAAAAGTCTTAAATTTGGCATAGCTTGTGGTCTCAATTTTTTATATATTTTTTTTTATCGAGAATCGAATCGAACCGTGACTTTAGAATCGAAAATGTAATCGAATCGAGGATTTGGAGGATTGTGACACCCTTAATGTTGACACAGGTTTGTATAACATTATGCAGTTATCCAGTGGGAGATTTGTTGAAATGATCATGCCATAAATAGTGAAATATAATGTTTACTTAAATAGATTTTATTTTATTACTTCTAACCCAGTTTATTTTATTATGGCATACATTGGTTTTATTTTTACTCTGAGCCTTATTAAGTGGTGCCACCTAGACTAGTGTGCTATTTTCACTTGTTATTATATATTTAAATATTTGTCAGTATTCTTTCTTTTCTGTAGATCTGAATTGTAAATTTTTGTATATATCCAGCTTTTGGAAAACAAGTGGCAAGTAAAATTTGGCAAATAAAAAAAAAAAAAAAAAAAAAAAAGGGAAAAAATAAATAGGGAAATGTTTATATACATTTTAAGTATTTATTTATATTTTATATGTGTGTTTTTAACATTGTAAATATATGCACTTTTTGGAAAAACAGATGGCCCTAGGCTGGTAAGAAATCATGTATGGTAATTTCATTGACCTAGATTTACAACATAAAATTAAAATGTAATTTTTTTTTGTCTTAAATTTCACAAAAAGTCACAAAAGCTTAAAAGTCAGCTTGTTTATATATTGACAATAGTGGCAGCACTGTTTTCCCCTTCAAGTCACTCAGGCTAGAGTGCGGATCGGGCCGCATTTTTCTGTCCGAGCCTGAGCTGCTTTCTGTCCACGTCCGACTTTTTCTAAAATAAACACTTGGTGGTTCTTCAATATCTTGACTGTAGCCTATTTCTACAGTTTTTTCCCCCCATATAGTTAATTTAGAGTTGGTTTCATTTCTACAAATGGTGCAAACTTGGTGCTAGATTATAGATAAAAGATTCCCATTCCCCTGCCATTCTATGATCGGCAATCGGCAGATCATGATCTTGGGGTTCGGTGATCGGCCCCAAAAATGCTGATCAGAGATTCCTGGCTAGATGTTTGTCTTTATAGGATACTTTTCTATTGCATTAACCCTCTGGGGTCTGAGGTGATTTGATGTGATGTGAGATGTTTGGACATGCTCTGATATTTGTGCTTTTTTCATCGTCTCTGTGCCTGCAGGAAAAGGAAAAGGAGGCCAGTGCTGGTAGGGTTAAATAACCATTTGAATTTCTGTGGTCTGTGTGTAATGCAGTGTTGGTCTTTGTGCCTTCCATCTACACGGTATAGTTCTGCAAAGAATGATTTTTAGGATACCAATGTACTTCAATAGAAACTAAACAGCCTTTAGCATCAGTTGTTTCATTTTTCAATCAAAATATGGGCAAGCACATTCTCGGGCACTCGAAATGAACTACAGAAGTACAAAATCTAATTATAATTCTAAAAACGGTTAAAAGGTAAAATGCATGTAGAGTGATTGATGCAATCTTTCTCATTGATTCTTCTTGTTTGTTCCACTTCACCACAGGTTTAATGTTTATGTGATTTGAGGAAAATGATGTGTTGTTACTTACAGTATGGCTCTTAAAGTCACACAAACTGACGACTTGTCTTTTTTTAGCATTTCTGGAAAATTTCAAGCACCCAGACTAAAGAACTCTAACAGGTTCATTTGTATAGCAGTTGGATTATTGTAATATAATGCAATTTATTGATGCAAATAATAAAAATGACAATTTATTAAAACCCAGGAGCTGAAGAGAAGAGATTCAATATAGAAGGACTTATATGGAAGCAATGAGAAAAATAAAATGAGAAGTGATGAGACGAGATGCACTTTGGTGTCGAACGCGAGTTTACAAATGTAAACTTATGTTTCATTCATCTCATGGATCTTATCATCGATTAGAGAGGGTCTTACATTTTACTCCTCACGGCCTGCTGCCATTTTTTGTTTTCATGCTAAGAGGCTTAGCATGTGGATTAGTCTGAGGACGTGTGTGTGTGTGTGTTTGTGTGTGTGTGATGGGAAATGACTGTTGAACTCCCATTATTAGCTTCAGGTTAAAGAGAGAATCCCACAAATTGGCCGCTCTATCACCTTCGCCTTCTTCAACAAGGCAGTTTCATTTTGGTGGTGGTTTTGGGGTAGTTATAATCTTGGGTCAACTGGAAAGCAGATGGCTTTTTATGCTTTTGGATCGATCCTGTGGCGCCAACAAATTTTACCTGCTCTAATAGTACTATACATATTTGTGTACCCTCTGTCAAGCAGAGAAAAATATGAACCTGCTGAATAGGACATTTGGTTTGCATGGATGAAGAACATAGGGTTAGAGTGGGGGACGGTCCCCAAGAGCTGTGTATTATTTATTTTTTCTGTGAAACAAAAGTTGAATGTCTTCAGAAAAGTTATCATAGTTTTAGGTTACAATGGACAATTTTCATACTTTCTTTCTTATTTGTCAGTCTAATTTATTAGATTTTTATTAAATTACCTTTGTACCAAGGGGGTTGGAGGAAAATGCCCCTCAGTCTGACAAACTCTACACTACAGCTGTTACCTCTTAGTGTGTATTCACATTTGTTGCTACGTAGCTATTTTGATCTCCTAATAGTAATGAAAGGTCCAAAAGTTGTGTGGCAGCTCTGTTAGTCACAAAACAGCTGTAGAAATCCACTAATTCCATCCGTTCGGCTACTCCCTTGTGTTTGGTCCACACATGTCGCAGCCATCTGCGGTTCTGTCATTAAAATGATGTCCTGCCTTATGTTTACAGCATGTGAGCAGCATTTAGTCTTAGTGTTATAAGTCGCATTGACCTGTCATAGTTTGTGATTTTTAAAAACCAAAAAAGATTTATTAAAAAAATGTTCATACGCTTTCTCTTGGAAATTTGCCACAGAACAAATATCGACCTGCACCTGCCTACTTTATTAACTCCGTAAACTGGAGTTAGGAACTTTATTAGCCAAGTCCAAAGAACAAGCCTAAAGATGCTTACTGTAATTGCTGCTTATAATAAGTGGACATGGCAACACACAAATGCAATAGGGTTATTGCATTAACGCCAGAAACATTTAAATCCTCCATTGTAAAATTCCACCTAACAGACCTGATGCCGTTGTCCTGATGCTTCTTAGAAAGCTTGTACGAAGGTAAAAAATGAAACCTGCTAGTCTTTGTGTTGATGTTGCATCACAGAGGTGATATTGCTTGTCGACCACAATGACACACTGCACAAGAAGAAAGATTGAATCTTGCATCCTGATGCTCATTGTCATTTATGAGTCCTCATAGCGTCATGCAGATTGTGCCAAAATTGGGCTAAAATAGTGTAGTCTGAATTAGGCTTAAATTCTGGCATCTTTAAAAAATTCAATTCAAATTGCAAAAAAATAAGAGAATAAAACCTTTTCGACTGCATTATTGGCCAAAAAGCTGTCAACAGTGGTGTTGTAACTTGCTTTCCACTGGAATGCCACTTTATTTTTTATTGATTTTTTTTTTTTTTTTTTTTTTTTTTTTAATTTTTTACATGGCATGCTTGTGGTGATAAGATGAGGTAGTGTGAAGGTGTTTCACTAATCAGCCAAAGTAGCTGACTCCCTCAAGTGAAATGCACTCAATCAAGTGAGTCACTGCTTCACTTTTAGTGTTGTTGTTACAGTCTCGATAACGTTGTGCACTTCATGCTTTCATTCGCATGTGGTGTACCGTCTGTGCCAATCCACAGATAAATGAATAGAGTGAGCGCTGATGTGTGGTGGGGTGGCAGAGTGCCTCTGGAAGCTGTCCTCCTAAATAAATCATTCATCTCCTAATGACTCCACACAGCCTCCGAGGGCCCATAGAGACGGTCACACACAATACTTCACCCAACTCTCATTGAAGGAATGGGGCTGTTGTTCTCACACAAACACCCCAAATCATCACCTTAATGATTCTTACAATGCTCCAAATCTCAAATGCTCTTTTGATGACAGACACACACACACTTCTAACCACGTGCATAACAAGGCCTAGTAGAAATGAACTTTGAGCTAGCTGAAACTATTGAACCATTTCTTTGTTTAGACTTTGATTGACCTTCAGTCCCTCGAAAGGGATTATGATTTGGATACAAAACAGCACGTTAATACATGCTCTCCAGAATTTTTAACTAGTTTTTTACATTTAAATTTTTTTTTTTTTTTTTTTTAAATAAACCCTTGCTAACTTATCTTCAACTATGCACTCTAAGAAATAGAGGTACAAATACTGTCACTGGGGTGGGACTCTTTCAAAAGGTACACTTTTGTACCCATTAGTACTTAAAGTGTACATATTTTAACCTAATATGCACCTTCAGTGTACCAAAATGGGCCCTTTAGCTGTACCTTTTGAATAAGTACCTCCCCAGTGACTGCTTTTGTAACTTTATTTCTGAGAGTGTGTGGTACACTATGTTTGAGTGCATGATTTGTGAATGGAGATTTATGCTATATCTCCACCTGGTGGTTACAATGTGTAAGCATACATCTTGGCTTTAGGACTCCCAACATTGATGATTCTTCTGCTTTGGTTATTTAGACTATCTATTTATTTATTTAATATAAACTCCGCTGACCACACAAAACTAAATTAATAAATAATTATTCTTATATTTTATCCTTACCAGATTGTTACAACAGTGAGAAGAAATAAACTTATAGAAACATGTTATTCCTGTTGTTCAGGTTTGTAGGGGTGTGTGTGTGTGTGTGTGTGTTGTCAGTAGGCAGGTGTAAAGTTGTGAGCTGATATGTGCAGCATGTGCAGACTAAATTAACGTGCAAAAGCAGATTTAGCAGATTTCTTTTTTGATGTTAATGCACTTTCTCCTATCTTTGCTTCATATTAAAAATAACTATAATTAAGCCACCCAGAAGAGTATAAAAACTGGCTTTTTGATGTTTTCAGAACATTGTTAGGAGCATTTCAGAATAGACAGCCTGCAATGGAAAAAGATGCCTAATAATAAAGATGAGAAAGATGGCTAATAGGGCCTTGCTAACAAGTCAAACCTTGACCTCATACATGTGAACACACTGCAGCAGACAAGCAAAGATACACACCTGTTTCACACTGTCAAAATCTAAATTCACACTGTTTTTTTTTTTTTTATTCCTGTTTGAATACTTCTTATAGAAATGGTTTAATCAAAATGCATTCATCTGATGTGTCAATAGTTAAATATGCTGTTTGCCAGCATTATGGTGTAAGATCTTCCAGCTGGGGACTAACTGCCAAATCCAAAGAGCCAACTACTGACCCCTTGAGCCCAACATAGCAACAGATAAGCTCCCATCCAAGTGACTTCATTTTATTATAGTTTTAGCAGACATACTCGCAGTCAGAGCGCCTTATGATGCGTTACTGGCAAGTGGCAATTTATTGTGTTCCCAGTGGTTCATTGTATGAAGTCAGCGAAGCGTTTTGTAGTTTATTCATAAAACACACATACCTGTTTTATATGGAAAAGTTCTACTGAGTTTTTATTGCAGCAAACCTGATGTGTGAGAGCACAAGATAAACGGTGAGAAAAAGGTTGTGTGTGTGGAAAACATAAAAAAACAAGCTTTTAAGTTCTAAATATACATCTCACGAAATGCAGAATATACACAATATATGGGTCTATTCAGATGACATTTCAGCAGTAAAATGCAACCAATGAGTCAGCACAGCTGAATTTAGCCCTTACCTGCTCTTATTACAGCTCTGACGTTGCACACGTTTCCAGTAGCCCTTTGTCATAATTCATTTTCCCAGTACATCATCTTTAGAGCTTTAGAGGCTCGTTCAGTCTAACATAAATGCTGTAATTCTCTTGATTTACTGATGTACTGTATAAGACTCTTAATGCACCTGGAGATGATTCAGTGATCTCCTGTTGCCCTTGATTTAGCGATTCACATATTCTCTATGAAGCAGTGATGCTCAAGTATATTAGAGCCCATATCAATTACCTAAAATAATTACTCTCATTTTTAGGTCCTGACATTTCTCTTGTGGGGGAATGGCTTAAACCGTTATAGCTGCATGCAGTAGGAAAAGGCATATGCCATGTGCATAACACATTAATGCTCTGGGTTCTGTAAAAGTTAAGCTCAATTGACAACATTTTGGCATGATCTCGTTTGCCACAAAAAATAAATAAATATACTTCAGAACAGGGGTGAGGTTTTGGATTTTGGTCTAATCCTTAAACATTAAACTGTAAATAATACTCTCACACATACTCATAATACTCATATATTTTCATGTATATCCAGTGTAGGTGCCATACTATAATTTATTTTACTATATGTTGTGTGTGTTTTGTTTTTGTCGCAATTGCAATTGGTACAGGTTAACTTTGTATTAAACAACTATAAAATAAAAAATGTATTGGATTTAATATCTAGATGTAGTTCCTACTTTGTGATAAGTCCCCTCATCCTCACCTTGTCCTTGATTTGTGTAAAAGTGCAAAAGTGTGTTAGTGGTTTGCTTGTTCTGTCAGAAGCAGCACAGCATTAGTATTAGTCCAAGTGTTTTATTGACTGAAAGACTAAACTTTTTTTTGTTTTTTTTAATACTGTATGAAGTTTACAGACATATAAACACACTTGCGCACATTGGAATAGCGAGGCGCGTGTGCTCTTAAAACAGCATGTGCACACCAATGATACGCCATGCGTTTAATAACAGCATGACTGCCATGAGCCAGTCGCAGGCAGGACTTACGAGAGCACAGGGAGATAGAAAGATCGACAGAGTCAGAGGAAATAGAAAGTGAAGGATAATGTAACAAACAATAAAGAGGGAAATGTATCAAACTGACCTCAAGTTTTAATTTTTTTTTGTGTATTGTCTCTGTGAACTTTCTCTGAAATTGTGGGGGATTGTGTGTAGTATCTGATCTTTACTGTGTTCTTGCCAGTTTTCTGGAGAGCATGTCTGTGTCTTTAAGTGTGTAAAATCACTTTACGTCTTAAACAAGACTCCCTCAAATTCGCCTCTTCTGTCCTTTTTGGTTCAGATTGCAGATCCACCTGATGGCTGCCTGCTCTTTATAATCTAATTAGCTGTAATGTCACCACTAGATGGCAGCAGTGCACTTTGGTTATCGCTTAGCAGCATATGATTGAATCTCCAGCATACCGTTCATTGCGATCAGGTGTTTTTTTTTTATTCTCTTCTCCATACGGTTTCTTGTTCCACAAACCCGATACTGTGTGATCTATATAGAGGCAGAGCAAGTATGGTTGCCCCCACCTTTCTCTTTCCATCTCTCAGTTTTTCATTTGTTCTTTCGGGCCACTGGTTACAGGTCTTTGGGGTGACATAAAGGTTTCAGGTGCTTTCGGTGCCGCGGCACGGATCAGGGCAGGCACAGGGCCCTGGACGGAAAAAGCAGAAATTGGAATTGATTTAGGGAACATTTGGGGCTAATGCATCTCTGTGTCTTTCCTGCTTCCTCTGTTCCTTTCGTCTTTGAACTCATTAGATATCACAGCGTAAGCTTGAGTCAGTTTAAAGAGCTTGTTCTGTGTAACCTTTGTACATGCATTCTTAAATTTTAAAACTGTATTTTTAATAAAATGTTTTAACAAATTATACCTTTTATTATGTTTTATAGATTTGCCAATGACATAACCAAGGATTTGCAGACTCTTCCTAGGGTCTTGGGGGCCCAAAGCTGCTGGATTTTTGTGGTAACGTTGTGAAGTTGAAAGGAAGCAGATTTGCCAGTCACCATGCCGGCCCTCTCCACCAGAACCGGCAGTGAGATAGGTACCTTATCTTACACCTCATACCCTTATTGTGCAGCAGTTAGGGTCTTCTAGGTTGACCCTCCAAATAAGTTTATGATCAATAATTTGTAAAAGTGCACATCTAATGCAGTGGTTCCATTTTATATAAAATATTTGCTGCCGTATACATTTTTTCTGTCACTTTTAAGTAATTTAATATATTCTTGCAAAAAAGTAGTAATTTCCTTCCAAAAAATTCTGACCCCAGTTTTTTTTTTTTTGTAACGGAAGAGTTTTTGGTGTTTGGAGACCATACTGATATATAATTTGTAACTTGGATGCACACCTTGTCTCTCTCTGTCTTTTTAAAATTTTTTTTTTCTTCTCTGCCCACATCCCTCACTCTGTCTCATTTCCTTTACAAAGAAGAGATTACCATGTGAATGTAATCCATTACAAACTAATGCCTAGTTGGGGTATAAAACTCTGATGGACGAGCACAAGGTTGCTGGGAGACATTTGGTATGGTTAGGTTACGTCTGCTGTGCACAATCCTGTCTTGCCCAACAGGTTTTTAATGAACACTTTGAAAGCCCAGTAAGCCACCGTGGATCTGATAGATTAGAACCATTACATCCCTCATGTCAAGATGTGCAGAAGGGCTCATGTGCCCGGAACGTTATGCCACTGCTCTTGATGTGTTGTTGGCTGCTTTGCTATTGTTGGACTCTCTCTCGCTCTCTCTCTCTAACTCGCACACTCTTGCACACTTTAAATGTTTCATTCATAAGGCAGGAAATTGAGATTTAATCACCAAAGCCCACTATGAAATAAGGATGATTGCCACGAAGTTATTAGCTTGTTTCTGGCTCCTCTGGATCTTTTTTTTCCCCTGGTTCTCTCTCATTGAAACTCTCCATCACACGGTGTCTGTTCTGTTCTAGTCCGATTCCTCTTTATGGACATAAAATGCTGTTCTTTTACCCCATCATATGTATCCTGTTTTTTGTGTGTGGGTGTTTTGCTTCCTGGTGGCATTTGATTTCACTACCCTGGGGTGTCCCTGGTCTGACAGACCCATCCACCCACTACCTGTAAAATGTGTATGTGAGAGAATGAGGGTCTGGTGTTGATGTCATATGATAAATTACTGTAATTCCTCTTACATCAACTGCAAACTCAATCATCCGGTGCACCCCCTCCCAAATCCTTTGCAGTCATGATATTACTTCTAAAAAAAATTTAGTCCAGATCAGTTCTGTATTTATAAATAAATATATAATATAAATATATAAATTATGGTTTTTATCCTTTTATTAACTTTAAGTTTATTGTATTTATATTTATTTTGAATGTGTGTGTGTGTATATATATAAAATTAACATATTTGTTATACCATTTATTATTCAATTTTTGTGTTAAATTATTATTTTATAAAATTTAAATATTTATTTTTATTGCATATTTAAAACGACAGACATGCATTTACAATCAATGAATAAATGTGAAATAAATTAGTTTCTTTGTATTTATTTGGCTAAATTTGAGCAGGAGTGATTGTTCAGGCGGTCAGTCGTCATTGATTTCTCTCTGTTCAGCCACGGTGAAAGGAAAGCTCATTCAGTGAGCGGTCTGGTCCTCAGAGCTGCACTCCCACCTGCCTTCCCCACAGTCTGTTAGCCTGATTACTTTGAATCTGCCCTTTGATTGGAGCATCATAGCCCCCTACCAGGTTTTTATGAGCCATATGAAGTTTTACTGTGTTATTCTGGGCTGGCCTGCTTGTCCAATTATGATAACTCTCCCCAAGGCGTCACTAAAAAGAGAAGAGCGCCATGTAGGCTCGCGAGAGACAAAAAGGGACACCTGGGAAATTGTTAGGGCAGAAGTTCTTTAGCAGATAAGCCTCCTCTAATGAAGATGAATTGATGTGTGACAGGTTTTATGCATGAAGCTATCTGTGCAGGTACTTGAAACTGGTATTGTTTTTTGATTAGTGTGTGTGGATCCGCTTATTTCCATAAGTCCTGTTCAGAAACAAGTGTATGGTGTAATGATGCTATTGTGCATAACGAGATCCATATTGAGCTCCATATTGTTTATCGTTCAGTTGCTGAGTCTCTCTTATGGCTTCAGCAGAGAAGCGGCTGAATATGGCTGCAATGAGGGATATGACAGGAATGGCCATATTAAATTTCTTCTCGGCTAACAGTAAATTTTTCCATTCTGATGTCAAGAATGCAGAGCATCTGGGAACAGAGGACAGAACGAAAGAGAGGGAGGGAGAGAGGAACTTTAGTAGCGGCAGCAGCATGCGCTTTGGGAGCACTTTATCGATTTCCAGCCATTTATCCTCCTCTTTTCCATCTCTTTCGCTCTCTCTCTACTGCCACAGGGATACAGAACTGTAACACAAGGATTTGTTGCCACTGGAATAGCTCCCTGTTTCCAATTACATCAGAATGAAAATTTCCACTTCGTTTTACCAAATGCAGGAGAAAGGAGAGGGAGAAAAGCAGAAGGACAAGGAATTTCATTTATTTGTATTTTGTTTTTATATTTCTGTTTTCAGAGGATAAAGATATCTGTCGATGCAGAATACATGCAGAGCCGAGTAACTGTTGTGGTTGCTGGAATGTAAAAAGGGTTTAAACATATTTATACACAATTGCAACAAAAGTTTTATTTTTGTAGGTATGCAGAAGACTTTATGATGGTATTAGAGTGTGACCAGGAAAAACATAATAGCTCCGTCAGAAGAGGGCAGTGTTATGTAATATTTTGGTCACACATCCCTTATACAGTGTAATAGCTACAGTTTTAAAAACTCAAGTTTTAAATTTACAACTTGTCAGTTGTAGTCCTTTTATTTTTCTGCTGTGATTGAGCTCTGATATAGACATGAAATGTGTACTGTCACAGGGAATCAGTGTGTGATTGGACCAAATCTCTTCTACAGGTGTTCAGATGGCCGCTTCAGGATCACATGGATCCTGTTCTGTCTAATCGCAGTAAAATAACAGAAACTCAGGGCTCCAGAGATGCTCATGTTAAGGGATGGTTTGACCTTGGCTACTGTGCAGCTAGATCAGAAAAGAAGCAGAAAAGCCTATTTGTCTATGTGTCCACATGTTGACAAGCACTTCATGGATCCAAAATGGAAAAAACTGAACCGGAATGACTGATTTAGGAATTTAGGAACCAAATGTCATGCAATAAACATTATAAATAAAGCAGTTCAAAAGAACTATTTTAGTTTATTCAGCAAGGACGCATTAAATTGCTCAGACAGTTAAGACATTTATAATGTTGCACCGACAAAGTGCATTTTAAAATACGTTAAAATAATGCTGTACATATTTTACAACATTCCTGTTTTTGATCATATAGGTATAGACTTTGTCAGCATGAGAGGTTTTCAAAGCTATTTTAAATGTTAGTGTAGACAAAGTTTCTGAAAGCCTTTTTAACCTTTTTATGATTTTTATTATATTGACATATATGTGCATCACCAATGGACCATCATGCCTTACTTGCCAAACTAAAATGACTGTGAAACATATTGTATTGGATTGTACAGTATGTAACAGACTACGGTTTTATTCAGAGATGTGTGTAACTGATTTATTTACAATTGCATTTTAGTGAGCCTTGCAACTGCCATGTTCAAGCTCTTACTACCTTTCTGGCCCTTTAAGGTGTCAGTTGCATTGCTGTGTATGCAGGGTAGAGGTCTGCATTGGCTTTAAAATAAAGCCTGCAGGGTCAGAAAGCTCTTAGATTTAATTGAAAATAATTTGTGTTCCTAAGATGAACAAGGGTCTTGTGTTTGGAAAAAAAATGGCCGTGAGTAATTAATGACAGAACTTTTTTAGTTTTTGTTTATTTTGGGTGAACTATGACTTTAAATTACTGCCACCCATTTACGCTGCAAAACAGTACAAGTTATGCAGTTTATGGCTGAAAGTGATTAGTAGGAAAATAGGAGATGCAGTTTATACAGTACTAATGTATAGGACTAGACACACTTTAGTGTGTAGTTATGATTGGAGTAGATGGTCCAGAACATGCAAGTAGATCTGTGAGATCCTGGCCAAAAGCTCTGATGTGGTGTTGTGGTTTAAGAGACCGGAGCTGAGAACACAGCGATGAAAACCCTGAAATGGACTCAGACCGCCAAAAGCATGCACTTTTGTATGCTTCATGCATATCGGACGTTAAGATACAGTACAGATTAAAGGTTACAACTTACAACTCATTACAGCTTCACGGTTATGTAGCTGTCTATATGTATCTCTTTTTATATCTACCTCTCTCTCTCTCTCTCTCTCTCTCTCTCTCTCTCTCTCTCTCTCTCTCTCTCTCTCTCTCTCTCCTCTACTATAATTTGTCAGCTCTGGAGGGCCTCTTTCTCTCTGTGGATGTAGTTTTTCTGTTTTAGGAGGTAAATCAAAGAGAAAATGAATGGAAGTACGCAGAGTGCAGCTGTTCGTGTTTTCATTTTTCCGTTCACTCGCTCCGTTCTCTCACAGACAGGCATGAACCATGTTCTCAGAGTAGCACCTGAAATACTGACCCCTGAGGTGGTCTTATGCATGAGCGTGTGTTTGCCTGACATATATATTGCTTCACAGAGTCAGTCTCTCAGCGCTCGAAGGAGAGAAGCACGGCCCAGTGTTCATTTCCTGCCACACAGCTCAGTGAGCCGAGTGTGTGTGAATCTTTTTGCACTATTGACTCTTGAACTCATCCAGACAAGACATTTAAGCAGAGACGTTTTTCTGTTTTCGAAATGTGGCCTGTGTTGTAAATCTATCTGTTTTTTTGTTTTTTTTTGTTGCCAGTCCTCTTCCTGGCTAGTGTGAGGCCGACAGGAGCCAGATGGGGAGCCAACTGAGCATATTTCCCATGCGGACACTCTCTTTTGTGGCATGCGTTTGTGTTTACATGTGCTATCCTTGTTTCTTTTTACTGGTCCGTGTGTGAGCGCCTTAAATATTCCATGTTGTTCCAGAAAACCACCATGTTTGCGTGCATGTGCACTTAAATGTTTGTGCACGTCTGTTCGCGTTGTGTTAACTTCAGACAGTTTGGATGACCTTGGTATTTTCTTGACAGCCTGTGTAATTAAAGCTGCTCTCCATGCCCTACGCTGCTGACCCATAATGATTTGAAAAGCAAGGCCCTTTACCTTCCGCTCCGCCCTGTTGTACTCCAGCTCCGCCACTGATGTCTAAAGAACGCTGTTATTTTCTGGAGGCCGCTGGGAAGTGTAGGCGTGTGAAAAGGAAACACTGCTTGGCACAACATTCTTTCACATCCCGTCTGGTATATTTGGCCTGGCAGCCAATAATGGTCAGTTTACATGGATCCTTTTATAGGCTGCTGGGACATAAGGTTAGATGTTGACTGTTAAACTCAGGCTGTGTCCAGATGGTCAGCGGTCGGAAGAACAGTGTTTTGGGGTGACTGACTAAAAGTAGTGACAGTACTCGCTTAACATTGGTGAGTAGCGTGTCAACATCTCAGCTTTTCACAAAACAGTGCAGCTTGAAAGCTGTTTTGTTCAAGAAGTGGTTAAGTGAGAGACAGTGCTGTCACATTACAGCTGAGTGAGCTGCGGCCATAATCAAATATACAAAGTGAATCTATTCAAAGGGTTACTGTAAAAGAACTTCTGATTCCCAGATTTATGAATCATGAAACTGCGTTTTACATGTCCTTTGAAGGAGAACGTAAAAGTAATTTAAAGACAGCTGTTTGTTAAAGAGTTTCTAATTTTCTATTTTAAAGTGTAAATTTGTTATTTTGATGCCCTTTTTGTAATATTAACAATTTATATACATTTTTTTTTTTTTTAATTGCACTTTTCAAGGTAATGACACTTACAGCATTTAAAATCATGTAGATTTACTTTGTAGTCGATTTCAGATGCACCTTTAGGTTAACGGTCACCGTGATTTTGCCAAGTAAGATATTTTGCTGGATCAACATTACTGCAGAACCTGATTTTGCGGAGTTCGGCGTCTCCCTGGGTCAACATCAACATTGTGATTAGCCAATCAGATTTGAAGAACCAGTTTAGAGTTTTTGTGAAGTTTAGGCTTACAATCAGTGTTTGGTGCTTGTACATCAGTGTCAGTCATCTGTCATTTCCTCTGGTTTTAGGTATTACTCATGGGAGGGTTAGGTTTAGGTGTAGAGATATGGTCAAAACTTAAATTTCAGAATAAAATGTTGTTCCAGGGTCAACAAAATATGTTATCCCAGGAACACGCTTAACTCAGCAAAATCAGGACGTGCCAACATGACTGTCCAAAAATGTAGGCTTAACCCAGTCTCTACCCCTAAACCTAACCCTACCCATTTATTCCTAAAATCAGTGTGAAATGATGGCTGATTAACAAGGGTCAAACCTGATCATAAGCCTAAAACTATTTAAATATTTGCTGAAGTTATCACTCGATTCTGATTGGTTGATTGGAATGTTGATCCAGGAACATGTTTTACTTGATGAAATTGCATTCACCTTAGTTGGCTTTAATTTTGCAATAAAAGCACTTGCATAAAAAATAAAAGCACTTGCAGATGCATGAAATGCACAGCCGCAGCCTTAAGTGCGCTTCAGTCATCTTGTCCGTATGTGAGCATTGTGTACCTAAAATGTATTGTATTTCAATCTGCATAAATGATGCGTATCTAAGGTAAAACACGGAAATACCAGTGAGTAAAACTGCACGTTACACGTCCTGTGCAATGAAGCCAGTGATGCCCTTGTTGTTGTGCTTCAACCATGAGATTTTATATATTCAATATAGACTTATTGGACATAATGATGAGTTTCCTCTGAATAAAAATGTAAATATATGTAGAGCTGGCTAGTAAGAGATGTTTGAAATGGTTTTGAGGATGGCAGGCTTGCTGGGCCTATAGCTGGAAGATCTTGCTGTGCCAATTCTCAGTCAAGAGTGTATAAAGGCTGTAAAGCAAAGGTTGTGCAGAAAACCCTTATATAGAGATGGTAAAGGCGTGTTTTATGCAGTTCACTAACAGTCGAACATTAATTGTGAATTGGGACATTTTTGTCATGTCCTATTCATGCAAAAACTAAATCAAAGCCACTTATATATAACGCCCAGTAATGTCATCTCGCACTTTAAGCTCCGTTGTGTTGGTGTCTGAATCTGAGAACAGCTCTAAATGGTCATCTTATGCTTAAAAACCACCGCAAATATTAGATGTCAGAGATATTATGGTGTGTTTATGCTTGTTTAAACATCACACACATACTAATGAAACTTTAGGGATTTGATTCACAGTTCCAGTTGTGATTTCTAGAAAAACAGGAAGTAGCCAACAAAGGGAGGAAGTGAGGTGCAGCCTGGGAGAGAACCATTTTTACAACCCTCAGTTTGACCCATTGAGCAGGCTAAAGTAAACAATGATGTTGTCATTATTATTTTATTAGTGTACTGTTGTTGAAGGTTTATAAAAATGTCACATCACGTTAGAAGAATACTCTGGAGAATAATCTTTGTAGCCTATCTGACGTGCCTCAGGTGTCTGTGCTAAATTCAGATTTTCTGGCTCTTGTTTATATCTGTCTATATATTCTCTTTGGGTATTGGCTGTATGTGTCTGGGTGTGTAATGTGTTTCCTGTATTTCCTCTGCAGGTCTGTATGAGCTGTTGTCTGTACTGCCGTCTCAGCTGCAGCCTCATGTTGAGAGTGCAGATGACCGCTCTTTTCTTCACACTATGTTTGGGGAGAGGAGTCTACATTCATTGGTCAAGGTGAGTGTATGTGTGTACAATGTTAGACATAATCTATTATTTAGTATGTGATTTAACACACTAGGTCACTAAATCTCTCTCTCATATCTCATTGCATCAGTTACTGTACTTTTTGAGTGTTGTAGTGTTTGTACAGTTGGTTGTACAAGAAGTGGTGATCTAAGGATACATCTAAAAAAAGGTTAATTAGTAATTTGTATTGATTGTGACTTTAAATAGCATGTAGGCTGTGTGCCTTGTTGATTCTAAATCCTGTCGTAAAGGCCAGTTTTAAATGTATTTGTAATTCCAATTTTTATCTTTCCTTTAATTTATTATTATCCGGCTTGTTCCACTGTGTGTTGAAGTTTTCACATGCCACTTGAGGGAAATCAGATTAATTAGTTTGTGCTGTACCTGTGCTTATCAGCTTTCACTTGTTTTTTCTTTCAATTCCTTTTAACTTGACCATTTTTCTACTCCTCATTTTTTTTATGATGCACAGTGTTGTGGGTTTTTTTATTGTTTTTTTTGAACCATTGATGTCATTGACACTATGATGATTGGGGCCCATTTTGTAATACAAGTTCACTAGCAATATGTCCTGATGTGCACTGTATTTGCTGTGGACTGAGCTGGCCTGTGCTTCAGAAGTACTCCACTTAACCATCTAGCTGCAGAGGAGATCTCACAGGCAAGACCGCAGTCTACTCTCTTCTCTCTATGCAATTAAAGCAGAGTTTCATGCATGTCCAGCTGCACTCTGTTCCTTTGCCAAGTTGCCACTCCAAAGAGCCTTACAGGAAATCTGACACAACCTGTTATTTCCACCTAGGTTAGGTGTGTGTGTGCGTGTGTCTCTATAAAACAAGAGAATAAGAGATAAAGGACATGAATAATTATCTGGAAGTTCCCATATAAAGGGTTTTTTTTTTTTTTGTTTTTAGAGAGAGAAGTACATTCTCTCGCAGTGACTTTCTAGTCTTTACTATAAAGTTTGAAGTGTGTGTATGCATATATGGCCAAAATTGTTGGCACCCCTGAAATTTTTCTAGTTAATCAAGTATTGCATTAACACATGTTTTGCTATAGACATGTTTATTCCCTTTGTGTGTGTTGGAACAAAACAAAAAACTGAAGGAAAAAAAGCTAATTTTACATAATGGCCTAAATTTTGGATAAATAAGATTGTTTCAAGCATGTGATGCTCCTTTAAACTCACCTGGGGCAAGTAACAGGTGTGAGCAATATAAAAATAACACCTGAAAGCAGATAAAAAGGAGAGAAGTTCACTTAGCCTTTGCATTGTGTGTCTGTGTGTGCCATACATGGACAACAGAAAGAGAAGAGAACTGTCTGAGGACTTGAGAACCAAAATTGTGGAAAAATATCAACAATCTCAAGGTTACAAATCCATCTCCAGAGATCTAGATTTGCCTTTGTCCACAGTGCGCAACATTATCAAGAAGTTTGCAACCCATGGCACTGTAGCTAATCTCCCTGGGCTTGGACATTCAAAAGAAGAAATTCAAGCTGTCCTGCAGTCTCCAGGAGCATCAGTGTCAGCGTGAACTATTTGTCGACATTTAAATGAAATGAAACGCTGTGGCACGAGACCCGTGAGGAGCCCACTGCTGACAGAGAGACATAAAAGCAAGACTACAGTTTGCCAAAATCTACTTTAAGCCAAAATTCGTCTGGGAAAACGTCTTGTGGACAAATGAGATAAAGCACATCATTCTACTGTTTACCAAAAATGGAATGAGGCCTACAAAGAAAAAAAACACAGTACCTACATTCAAATATCGTGGAGGTTCAAAGGTTGTCTTGGGGTTGTTTTCCTGCCTCTAGCACTGGGTGCCTTGACTGTGTGCAAGGCATCATGAAATCTGAGGATTACCAAAGGATTTGGGGTCGCAGTTTAGGGCCCAGTGTCAGAAAGCTGGGTTTGCGTCCAAGATCTTGGGTCTTTCTGCAAGACAATGACCTCAAACATACTTCAAAAAGCACCCAGAAATGAGTGGCAACAATGCACTGGAGAGTTCTGAAGTGGCCAGCAATGAGTCCAGATCTAAATCCCTTTGAACACCTGTGAAGTGATCTTAAAATTGCTTTTGGGAAAAGGCGCACTTACAATATGAGGGACCAGGAACGGTTTGCAAAAGAAGAGTGGTCCAAAATTCCGGGTGAGAGGCATAAGAAGCTTATTGATGGTTATAGAAAGCAATTTCACTTATTTTATTTCCAAAGGGTGTGCTACCAAATATTAAGTTAAGGGTGCCTTTTTTTTCTGTTGTGTTCCAACAAAGGGAATATGAAAATGTCTCGTAGACCATTCTGTATTTGTTATTACAAGAGAACACCAGATTCAGCACAGACTCCTGTATTCAGCCAAGGGCTGGGCGATAAAACGATATGTATCGCGATGTCGAAATGTGTTCGATAAGACGTCCGATATTTTTTTTTTTTTATTCTTCGTTGGAAGAAAACCGTAGTGATGGGTCGTTCTTGAACTATTCGTTCATTTTGAACAAATCTTTAATGTGACTTAAGAAGAACGAGTCAACTCGGGGAGTGCATTCGCATTGTTCTTACTGGAATTAGTTCAACTGTTTCGATTCTTTGGGTTTGAGTCGATCGTTCATAACATGACCTGACAGCCCCATAACCCTATCAAATGCAGTCAGAGCCAGAAAAATAATTGATTAGGTCATCTATCAAGTCTTGGAGTTTGAGTCATTCGTCATCACGTTAGTCACGCTAGTCTGCTGGATTGCTCTTCATAAGCAGAAAATGAGTGCCGCAGCGAGCAAGGAAATTGTAAATAAAAGGGGAAAAGTCAGCTCTCCCGTATGGCAGTTTTTTCGATTATTATAATTCTGACCATAGTCAGACCAATGTCGTCTGCAAATTAGGCCACATGCTTTTCTGCTTGACCAATTCAGAAATCAACGTTTATTATATTTTGTTTCATTGCAAAATTATCAGCCTATTTCTAACTGTATTTCAATGTTCTGAAAAGCTCCTCGTTCGTCTCCATGTTCATCATTCCATTTAATTAAACTCAAATAAAATGAAGCATTTGTTTATTTTCCATTTTCTTTTTTTATTAATATTCAAAAGGGAAGCAAGTTAAAAAAATAATAGGGTAGAGGGAAGAAGCTGTGAAAATAAAACCACTTATATGTTTACCTGCAGCCTTTTGCGGGCAGGAACGGGACAAAACTTGAATACTGCGGGCGGGAGCGGGACTGAAAAATCTGTCCCATGCATGTCTAGGCCTGCCGTGGCGTTACCTGTGTGTGGGACTTTAACAGCATTGTCTGCTCTTTTATTTACAAAAGCCGACGTAATCGAGCACAAATGATTATTCTTACCTGCTTTTCCACTGACAGCATATATGAGGTGCCAATCTTGCCTTGTTTTATTTTTCCCATGGAAAAGTAAGGTAGAAACGGGCCCCTTAACTAGAATCCAGTAACATCAGTGGCCATGGAAAGGAATGCTGTTCTCACAATCTAAAATAGATAAAATAGTATATAAGGACCTTTGATTAGATCAGATTACTGGTTTTGAGTATCAAAGACTATCATGAACTAAAAATGTTTCCTTACAAATAATAAGCAACTGTTTTCAACATATTATAGTAATGTAGTAACCAATTAGTCTGCTGTGAGGTCCATGGAAACATGGGGGGGGGGAGGGCTACCTGAGAACTTAGGCATGTTGGTATTGCTTATGGAGATTTCTTTTTTAATTTTCCTCATTTCACTTAACCTTGGCAAACCCAGTCAAAAAACAAAACGTTCTAACCATATTAAAGCTTTCCATATAGAGTCAGGAAGTTTAAATTTCTCACTTATCTACTTATCAGTTTATAGCACAGATGGATATGTCTGCCCTACTGTTGAATCTGAGACGCTGAAAATGTATTTGTTGGAGTCCCAGTCGCTGGCAGTTACGGCTATACATTTTCCTACTTAACACCGAGCCACCATATTAATGTTTGCGAAGTCTCTTAAAGAGCAGCTGGTGTCTGATTCCGATTCTTTATAATCCGTGTTCTGCATCCAAAATAAATTCCCAGAGTAATTCAAGCCTTCTGCATTCAGTGTCTGGACTCTGCAAGCTCCAGAGTCAACAAATGCATATCTTTATGCACACACACATGCTTGAGTGAGAGTGTGTATTTTTTATGTGAGCGCACATGTGCGTTTGTCAGGAATACTGAATGTGCTTGGGATGGAATGCAGACATATGTAGTATATGTTTAATCCATAAAGCCGCTGACGTATTACATTATACTCACAATTAGAGCACTAGTGCTTGGTTACAGACACAAGGGCAAGGAAGAATATTGGAGCATTTCTAATACAAGCCTATGTGAGATCATATACTGCTTTTACATGACAGGCACCTTTTTTCTTCCTCTTTCATAAAGAAAATGTGTGCTCTGTCTCCCAATTTCGGATCTTTTTGCTGTATCCACAGTGCTATAGCTTTCATAAATATAAATTAGCACATTTCAAGTGCCACACGTTTGCTCTTCATTTCTGGAACAGATATACTGGTTTAAATGGTAATTTTATTGACCTGTTCTGACATGTACTATTTACCAAGAACATTAACCAGTGTATTTGTTAAACTTTTCATAAAGATGAGTTAAAAAGGTGTGTGTCGCACCGGTCTTGTATGGTGGGGTTTGTGTAAACATCCCTTTTTGACATGCATCTCACAGTCAAGCCCATCTGTCTGCAGGCCTTTCCTGTCTTGCTCTCTGAAGGTCTGCGATCGGTTTAAGCGTGAGGTGATGATGTGCAGTTGGTCTGCTGGTGCTGTTTTGGGCCATGCATCGCACCATCAGGGTTACATGATCCAGCTGCTCTGGTCACTTTGAGACGAGCGGAAGAAAAGAGGTCAATATAATTTGAACATTATGGATGTTAGCAGTAACCCAGAGAGGAAACGCTATACTGCAGATACATACCATTGCCATAAAACTCACTATCTCTCTGACTCTGTGTACATGTAGTACAGTATTATGATTTTCAATCAGTTGCTTTTTTTTGAGGTTAAGGTCCATGGGTATGTAGGTGGAAGTATGGCCCTTTTCTGATCTTTAGATGTTAACAGAGCTTCAGTCCCATATTCCTCTGAAAAATAACATAAAATAACATTTTGTACATTTTTATAATATATTGACAAATACAATAAAAATATGGGTGGTAATTAGAGCCTGTAGTAATCAGTACACTGTATTATGAAAAATAACTTTTAACACTCTTCTTTGTAATTTCAAAGTCAACCTTATAATTTTATATTTAGATATATTCACATTTAAAATCTTAAAGCAACTAGTCTGTTTTTAAGACTGCAAAGCTTCACTGCTTGCCTCTGACTCTGTCTGAACCAGTCTGAACCGCACACCAAAGACCTTTACAAAGGAAATTATGAATAGAGGTGAGAAAAGGACACGTTTTTACAAGCCCAAACTTCCCAAAAGCCACCCATCAGCTTTCACAAACACATTCATATGTCATAAGCATTATATGTAATCTGATCAGAATGTGCAGTTGTTTGGAGTGTGTAAGAGATACCCTAGAGATGACCAAAAAAAAAAAAAAGAGAAACTAGAAAGAGTAGAACATGTGTAAAAGGGGCTGAAAGTCCTGGAATGTATTCCTGCATGCAGTGTGTGCAAATTTGGACAGTTTAGATTCTGTAGGGTGTCAAATGTTTATGCCTTTCTTTTATTATATTATTATGGATACACCTTGGTATGAGGGGATCGACTGTGCTAACCACTAAGCCATGCTACTGCAAGCACTACAGTGTTGAAATGAATGGAAATGCATTAAACATTTTATTATTATTCAGAGACCACCATGAAAAGGATGGACAAATGGCTGCTTTAAATTCAGCTTTGCAATGAAGAACCATTATTTAAAATCTAAAGCAATATTTATTTGTATTGCAATATTACTATGTTTTACAGATTTTTGTCTTTTGGTAAATAAAAGCACCCTGGATAAGCATTTTAAAAACCCCTTTCAAAAGATTTTTACTAACCGCAAACTGAACATTAGTGTAATTGTTCCAAATCAGTTACAAATAAGGTTTCCTTTCACCTAGAATGCTGTCTTATGGCAGCTGCTTATGTAGGTAGTACCCAGCAAAGGCAGCTCATTAACTGAGCTTTTTCTTTGACGCTTTCTATACTCATCTCCCCCCTTCCATCGCCCCCTTTTCTCTCTCTGTTGTCATATTCCTTGAATTCCACATCAAATTTCCTCTCCTCCGTATCTGTCAGCGTTCAGTGTAATTGTGTTTAAAGCTGTGTTTGTTTGGCTGCAGAATGCTCTTGGAGGGCCCAGAGGCCAGACTGGCTGCCGTTTCTCTCACCTGCTTATGTTCTCTGCTCGTGTTTTGTCGAGGGCCTGTGGGTATTGAACGTCTGGTCCAAGAGGATTTAGACACTGCTTCATTGTAGCATGTGATCTGAACCTTGACCACAAAACACAGTGTGTTTATCGAAGCATTGCTCTGTTTATTCATATATTTTAATCCTCGTTACTTAAGTGTCAAGCCAGATATGAGTAAAAATGACACCATTTTATGATAGCTAGTCAAAGGAAGCACTTTATTTATTTATTTTTTTTTTTAAATCTGATGCATCATCATGATCAAAAGCAGGCAGAATGCTACCAGTCTTCTGGATCTTGAAGCAGGTGTAACTTTTGTGGCTTGTAAATTTGTATCTTTTTTTTAAAGCATAAAAATACTGAAGCTATTATGTGGTGAATTCTGTCACTAATCAACTCATCAACTAGCCATACAGCCATGACCGATTCACATTGTTTTTCATGCAACTGTGCAATTTTAAAATTTGAAAAATGAAGCATTTGTTTATAGGTCTGCAAGGTCCTGTGATGTAGTGGAATAATAGTGCACTATTGCTTGAAGGTATTACTCTGATTCATTGCTCTCATTTCCTGCCCTCTCTTTACTGTGGAACGTGAGCTATGATCAGTGTAAGGGCTCTGTAATGGATTTTAAACGTCTGCTCTCTGGCGCTCCTGTGTGGACAGGCAGGTATCTGGAGAACGGCCCGAGCTGTAAATAAAGGCATTGAATCTCACTCAGCCTCTGATGGAATCTAAACTGTACAGAGCAAAACCGCTCCGCCACGGCTCAGACGGCCTAAACAGATGTCGCTCCCTGGAATGCGCAGGAACCGGACAGTTACGTTCCATCCTTCACCAGATCCCACATTCCATTCCTCCTCCACCAAGTGTGTATGAGTCTGTGTGTGTGGATAAGAAATATTATGTCTCTTTTCTTCGCCTGCGAGCGTGTTTGCCGGTGTGCGAGAGATTCCACTTCTGCACCGCTGCTGTAGTAACAGACGGTGACCCCGTTTGGAGTTCAGTACGTTTTTGAGGGTTGCGAAATGGTTGACGAAGAAAGCACAGATTGTTCGTCATGGGTCCCGACAAACGTTCTTACCACGGCCAAGCTTCACCACATCACACGCGTTTCTGGAGGAGGAGATCCAGAAAAATTGCATCTTTGGCGCTCTCGGACCCGGTTGATCCAAGCTCATAGCGTTCCCTTCCCTCTCCGCTTTACTATAACAACCAACCTGGTGGCGGAGTTGTTAGTCTTGTCTTGATAAATATTTAGTCCCCTTGGTAGCAGTTGAATTTCTCTTTCACTGCTCTGTGCTGTTACATAACATTTCACAGGACAAATTCCAGTCTAAACATACTGGTAGCTTCTGGATGGCTCCTGACCATTATGTCCTGGTACCACAATTTCAGCAAGAATGAAATGGTTGAACTTATATTACACAACCAATGCAATCAGGCACGTGCACAAGTAGGGCTCAACCTGTGCAGAGCACACATGCCCTTTTTGTAATTGCACTCGGATTTTTTATTTATTTATTTATTTTTATCTGTTGGTAACCCTTTACATTTGTTTATCTTTTTAAAAAATAAATGACCAATTAAAGGCATTAAAAAGCGCATCTCTTAGAACCGCTCAAACTGTCAGTCAAACTTCACAACTCCGCCCCCTGAGCACACGTCAGATGAACGTCTTTCTCTTATAATGGTTGTTTGAATAAGTGCAACGTTGTGGCCTTTTTTCAGTTTCAGCACATGCCCCTCAAAAGGTCTGTGCACGGCCCTGAATACAATACACAGCTTAAAAACATGTCGGAAAACAGTCTTTGCTGTTTAGTTTGAGTCAGAATACTTCCACATATTCTACTTTTATTTTGTATGTTAATCTGTATTTAATCTACTTATGTCTACATTTTATTTTATTGATTTTTTTTTATTGATTTTTTTATGCATGCTTATTTATACTGCTTATACATTTTGCATTACCTTTGTCAGTTATTACCTTACCTTGGTCAATCTTATTAATTTAGTAAAACTTCTTAATGTAATTTTTGGAAAACATCACATTTTCATGCTGTACATTATAATGTTGTAATATCTGAATTAAGTAAAAAATAAATAGATAAATAATTATTGACTTAACGGTGTCACATAGAATTTCAATGGTAAGTTCCCAATTTGACCAATCTGATATCTGTGTGATGTGAGTGGAAATGTAATTTGTTGTCAGAATTTGTTTAAAGATCATGTTATAAATTACATTGGTTATTTAGGTAAAAAATGAATAGTTCACAATAAGACCAGAAGCATTGGAAAGTGCACATCGGAAAGTAAACATTAGGAAAGCAAACGAGGTCAGTTTAGATTCCACATTGACTTTAAGTGATCGCTCTGTTTCCTGTTTCACTGCTTATTAGGTCCACGAGAAGTTACAGTGTTATGAAGACCGTGCTCCGACTCCAGTACTGGACAGCGCCGGCTCACTGGCTCAAAACGTGAGTGAACCACATGCACACACTTCCTGTTAAAAACCAAAACACTTTTATGCTCATAAACTTTACACACTTCTGCATGGATAAACATGCGCACACATGCACAGTGTGCGCCTGTGAAAACACATACACAGACGTCTCCCCAGCATGTCTAGCTTAAGACTGACTCCAGGAGGAACTTGTCATTAAAGGAAAGAAAAAAGATGGATGGATGTCTGGGGCAGAGAACACAAGTAGATGGGCTGCAGATGAGAGTGCGAGATGAGGCGTGGAGTATTGTGTGTGTGTCTGTATAAGACATTAGTCATCAGTATTATAAAACACTCAACGTTTAAACTCTCAGCGGCTTGCATAATGTAAACTGACTACTATATCAACATGGCCGCATAGACGCACACACAAACCTATGTAAACTTTGAAGCGTTTACTCTGGATATGATCACAGAGAGGAAAGACAGAAGGAAAGAACACAAATGCGGTTCAGAGAAGAGCATCTCAGGTCATCACTGGGCAAAAATGCTTTGAATATCCGGACTATTCTGAACTGCATTTTTTGCAATAAAAGCTGCCACTTGTGTTAAAACAGAATGTAGGTTTGTGCTCAAATCTACATCCGAGAAGAGCTAATCAGCTTTGGTACACGTCCGTTTCCTGTTCACTCATGTCTCAGTGGGCGGTGGCAACCAGCCATCTTGGGTTTCCATAAATCTCGACTTCCGTTACAGAAACTTCTTATCCTGCAGCTCAGATCCGCCCCTCAGATTTACACTTTCCTTCAGCGTCCCTAAAGGTCCCACACACGGAGAACCCGATATCTGCGTGTGCGTGCGAATGAGGTCCATCAAAGGGTCGAACAGCCAAAGCAACGAAATTACTCAGAGCCCCCTCCTGTGTTTTTTCAGACGTATCGTTTTCATCCATTGTTGTTAGGAATATACAGCGCACTGCTGTTTGAACACTGTAGTGGGTTTGCTGCCGCAGCTCATTCGAGTGTAAAGTTTCGCTAATGGAGCTTTAATTTATAGTGTAGCATAAAACGCCATTTTAACCTCCGCCTGGCCTGAGATGCTGTCTAGCACTGACGCAGCAGGCAAGCACCTCACACACACACACACACACACACACTTTTGCAGAGATGATATACACACAACAGTATGAAGTTAAGCAGCAGGTGTGCAGTTCTCATTCTGGCCACAGGTAGGCAGTAAAGAATGCTACTTCCACAAGAAGGTCTCGGTCTGAATATAAACAATCGCCAGATTACCGTCTTCATCACGTCCCGGGTGTCTTCCATTAGACTGTGGAAAAATGAAGCACTGCAGAGCCTGCTGGATGAGTCTCCTCTCCAGTCATACCTCTCAGATGCAGAAGTCTGTTCTGGAGACGTCAGTCAAGCAAATGCATAAGAACTGTCAAATTACACTAGAGAGCGGCGAAACGATGTCCCTGATTAATTAATAGGAACCGCTTGTGGAGTTATTTTAGATGATCATTCTATTGCCACACACAATACAGATGTCATAAGCCAGATGTGCTGTGATTCTTGCTGAAAAGAAATCAGAAAAGATTTCTTTTGTAAGACAAAAACGGACCACTTTTTCATGACAATGTAACTGATTTACAATAAATAATAGTCTGCAATTGTGTTTTTGCACCATATTATCAAAAATCTATCAAGTTTTTAGGTTGCTCAAGCACTGAAACACAATTGTCAGTAAATAGTTTCCAGTGTTTAGACACTTAATGGTCTCATTATAGTTGCGTTTAAAACAAAATATCAAGATTTTTTTCAAATTAATCTTAAGCAAAAATTGTGTGTAGTGTTTGTTTTCTTAAAGTAATTGTGCATGGATATGGTTACTGATATAATTTTTAAGATTTAAATTCAATAAGTAATAATAATGTTTAAACATCTTATAATTGACATTTGTTAATTCTATATAATATTCACTAAATTAATTAGGAAAAAGATGTATTAATCAATTAGAAAAATATCAGTTATGGTAAAAAAAAGATAAAATGTAAAATAAATAGATTCATACTTTAAAAACAGCAATATTTTCTTTTTCTTTACAATAATACAGTGAACAATATAAACAGTGAATCAACAGTGCACTCAGTAAAAATGGGGAACTGGGAATCATATTTTCTCAATGAGCAGAACACTGTTTTTACATGCAGTACACAATAAATATGATACAACTATGACATAGTGAAAAATTTGAAATCGTGCAGCATATTTTGAAATCAAGCATTTAAAATTTATCTTTCATGCTTGTCCAGTGACAGCACAAATGTCCTGTCCACATCCAACTCACACAGATGGACCGTCACGCTCAGAGTACACGTGATTTTATGCAGGATAATGGGGCTCTAACAGCTGGATTTGCCAGGTTCATGTTTAAATGATTATTAGATATTAAGACTAGATTTATAGACTTAAATGACAAGTATTCATACCTCTTAAGCATGCACTAAGTGTCCAAATACCATAGTCATAAAAGACTGGTTCCGGATCGGCACATGCTGTTTTTCTCCATATGTGACCTCTGCTTATGACATCAGCTGCAGTGGATGGTATGTATCTATTGTACATAAGATGCTATTTGTGTGTGTGTGTGTCTCTTAGGGTCACGGTCACAATTACTCAGTTGAATGTCACCTCCCATTTGGCTGGTTACTGGAAAAGTCTACTGACATCCTAAGGGAGTGATTCTTTAAACACTGATTACAGCATTTCAGCAGACTCTCTCCACACACACACACAGAACCAGAGTGAGAGGGGTCAGTAATAAGGTTGTGGCCCAGGAGTAACACTTCAAATGCATCTGGGGAACAAGCCCATCTTTCTCTCTGTCTCTTTCCTCGCTCAGAGAAACAGCAACGTGTCTCTGTGCCTCATTTAGTGAGCATCTGCGCTACTATAAATCTCTCAATCTCTTAAACA
>JAUMHP010000010.1:1721280-1738084 GCA_032361065.1 Enteromius trimaculatus | reverse complement strand
ATGTTTTATTTTTCAGTTTCTAAAATGTAGTAACATATATACTGTATATATATATATATATATATATATATATATGCTTTTTTATGCTATTTAAAAGACTTCACATTTGTGCAAGCATCCCTCCTCTGCATGATTTTATTATCCAGTATAAAATATGGATGGTATAACTATAACTATGAATTGGTTATGTAACCAGAAATTGAATGCTGTCCACATCTGACACAGTTAACGAAAACGATAATAAAAGTATAAACATTTGAACCAGTAAACTGATCTATTTCTTCTTTAAGTTTTTGAAAAGCCATTAAAAGAAGTTTTTTTTTTCAACTTCATATGATTCATTTTTTAAAATAACCCACATTATTAGGCAAATATAAAAAACAAACAAAAACTTGTCAATCATTAAAGACCTTTTATTTTAGGTTTTTCAGATTTAGACATGTAAAAATGTAATGACAAAAATGTCACATTTATCATATTTTACACATTTGTACAGGGCTGAAGTTAAAAAAAAAATCATTTTTGGAGGTAAGCGTTTGCAAAACCTTTTATTTTTGCTATATTTAAAAAATAGTTGAAAGTTAGTTGGATTTATTTAAATATAGATAAAATAAACCAATTGCAATCAATTACCTTAAAAAAATTTAGTAAATGCAATTAATATTTTTCTTTCGTGTACAGTAACATACATTTTTCTGTCCCTTACAGAAATATTACAATAAAAAAAACTCTTTGGGGTTAATTTTATATATATATATATATATATATTTTTTTTAAACAAAACAATGTGTTTTCAACACAGTTTAATAAGGTGAGCGAAGGCATGCAGATCTGTTTGCAGCTTTCTTTTAGGGAAGTCGTACAGGCTGGGTCAAGGTTAGTGAACAGAGCAATGAAGGCTAAGCAGAGACAGAGTCGGGGTACACGGGTACAATTCGATGCAGGCAGATAACAATCATAATCCAGAGGGCGAGAGCACAGGTCAGGTTAGGCAGCAAACAATCACAGAAGAGATAAACAGCCCAATGCGGTAATAAGATAGCTAAACAGATCGAACCCTCAGAAATGATGGCCTAGGCTATTTCAAGAACTTTATTTGAGTGTCAATAATACAATAATGTATTCATACCTATAAAATACATGATATAAACGGCATAATAAAAAAATGCTGAATAAATATTATGAAATATACAATGAGGTTGTGCCACTACCGTTTAACAAAAAATGACACTGATGACATCACATGACTTTCTCCTTTCTTTTCTAAAGATTTAAGTCCACCATTTCTTTTCAGTTATCAGAAATGTCCTTGTTTATGAAGCTTTTAGCTGACAGGTTCTGTATGGATAACACCAGTGAAGGTCTTATGTAACTGGTGATTCATTGTGTAACTGCTGTTACTACTGTTTTTTCTTTCACATTAAATTAAATACAATCTCCTTATTTCTTGCATTTTCCCTATTTTTTCTGTAACTGTGCTGAAGAAAAACAAATTGAGAAATAATATTTGATTTTTTTTAAAAAAAAGAATATTGCTAAAGGAGGTAAAACAATGCGGTCTTGAAATAAAACTAATAATAATAATTAAGCTGTCATTTATAGGTATTCATAAAGTCGAAAGGTAATCTTATAATGGGGTCTAGGTTGAAATGTTAGAAAGAGAAATATGTTTTAGGACATCTTGCCATACCAAAAGTGGACGTTTCTGTGGAATGACAAAAAATATATTTTCCTGTATGTTTGTGAAAGGATCGAGTGTGACAGGGTGGTTTATCACTAGGGCGACCATACCATCCTGGCCAGGATTGCTATATTACTATATCTGAAAAGCGTTTCAAAAACAGAAGGAACGCACGTCATATACTGATCGGACAAGCAAACCAAGCCAAAACCTATATCCTTACAGAAATCCTGGCCAGGACGTGTCTGGGAAAAATGGCAGGTATGGCCACTGCTCCTCAAGTAGACCATATACTGCAACAATAAAATAAGTACTAGGCTACATGAATTCAAATAAAATGTTGAAAGAATGGAATGATATTCATATAAGATGTTACAGAGACCTGTTCTAAATAAACTCAAGTGTGTTAAATGAAGACCAGGAGTCAGAGATGCAATCAAGACCAATAATTATACTCCAACAGAGCTTGCCAATTGCGTCAATGCATAATAAAACAAGATACTGACTGGTTCAAAAAATTTGATAAACTTAGACAATATCCACACACGGCCATAAAACTTTAAACATATCTTCTAATGATTATTTTGGTGACGAGTGATCAGAAATCAGACGCAATAGGTCTCTACAGAGACGTAGAACTGATAACCCTGGACGTCAGGGTGACGGCAAATGAGTGTCCTCCTAGAACTCTCTCTCTCTCTGCATCTAGCGGACACACGTATGCAGAGAAAACTTATCTATACTGCTCTAAATCTTATTAAATATGACTGTGCACACAATGAGAGCAGCATTGTGCATGTTTATTTTCTAACATGGATAAAATATTGATTAATAATTATTCAACAATAAGCAAATATATATTTCTGAAGTTCTTGATGATCATTATGAAGGTCTTGGCTGGATGCTGCACACTGGTGGTGGTTGAGGAGAGACCCCCACCTCACATGATTGTAAAGCTCTTTCGGTTTATGGCAATACACAGTAAAAGCGAATGTGTCATTAATTCATTCATTTTGTCGAAACTCCATGACTTCAAAAAGTGGGTGTGTGTGTGTGTGGGGGGGGGGGGTATTCCTGAATCCCAGGAATGACACAAACGTTAATGCAATTCATGACAATTGATTTAAACAATTCCTTTGTTTGTTATTTGTTGAATAACAAGTATCTAGGTTTTATAATCACAGCCGAAAATATAGGCTAATGATAATGACATGTTGTATAAACCACGCGTTTGACCTTGTCAGGGTAAATGTTGATTATCTAATACAGATAACCGCTTTTGCCAGCATGAACTTTATCCTACACTCTCAGAAATAAAAGTACAGTTTTGTACCTATTAGGTTCAAATACGTACACTTAAAATGTACTAATATGTACCTTTAAGTTACCAGAATGGACACTTTAGGTACAAATGTGACCGCTTTATTTTTGAGAGTGTTAGTAACAATGTTTTCACATCCTGAAATGACAATAGGATGAGATCCACGTCTCTTAATTCAAAAATGTAAAAAAAAAAAACGTACATAACCTACAATTGATTAAACAGTGCGAATCAAGGAAGGAATTTTATGTCACTATTCAAGATAGTCGATAGGGCGGTGATGGTTTGTAGTTTTGGTAGACTGACTGGAAAACACAATAGCTCTATTTTGCAAGCCCTGTAATTGATTAACTGTGAGGAGGAGTAGGGGAGAAGGGGAGGAGGAGGGATGCACGCTGAAAGCTGGGAGAATCTATAGTGAGGGGAGAAGATTTGATTGGGCGTGAATGAACAAGGGATGATTAGGTAAACGGGCTGCCAGCCGTGTGCGATTACTCGTTCAGCGATCCTCTCAAAACAAAGTTATTTGCAAAACCTTACTTTACTTTACTTTCTTTAATTTTACAATGAAATAAGGTTAGTATAGTCAGAATTCTCGTAACATGAGTTTATGTAGTCTATGCTAACATGCCCTGATAGATGGCCAGTGTTGGGCAAGTTACTTTGAAAATGTAATCCAATTACTGATTACTCCTTTTAAAAGTAATCAGGTTACCGTTCTGATTACTTTATTTTTTAAATGTAATAAGTAATTAGTTAGTTACATTAATTCTTTCTCCGTGAAATTTATGAAAATCCAGCATACACCTTCCCTTTAAAAAGTTGTTACTAAAGCATCAACATCCACAAAAACTGTTATTTTTTTTACTAAAGCGGCTGCTACCTGCACAGTTTGACCAAGAGGGCTGCATTTATAATGTCTAAAAGACAGCACAGTTTATGGCAGTTTCACAAATCTCTGTTATAACACAATTAATATATGCAAAACGAATCTTTCAATCAATCAGAACTCTATACCTCATCGTTGCAAACAGGTGTTATACATACAGGTGTTCATATCAATAGATATTTTATATCTGGATAATTTGCGGGTGTCCCGTGAATCATTTTATTCTGCACCGTCCCGCACGCACACACACACACTAGCGTCTACCCGCGACATACACACTCTTGTTGGTTTTACATGTTTTATCGAGACTCTCCATAGGTTTAATGCTTTTTATACTGTACAGACTGTATGTGGTATTGTCCTACACTGACCCTACACCTAAACCTCCCATAAGGTAAAAAAAATATTTTTGGCCAAAATATATTTCAAATATGTTGTATTTGTGATGCTCAAAAAAAAAAATATATATTTTTGAAATGGAAAATATATTTTAAATTCTTTTCAAAATATATTTTAAGGTGAATTTATGTCCAATATGTGTGTGTGTGTGTTTTAGTATGTTTAAGCATATTATAGAATATGAGAATTTATAAAATGTATGTACTTGATTGATATGCTAAATTTCAAAGGTTTTTTTTTTTTTTTTACCATATGGGAGTAACCCCTTTACAGGAAACTATGTGCATTTTTAGATTTTCAAAAGAAACTTCATTCTGTGTGAATTATAAGCTTGTTTCCTCAAGGGGAAAACAAAGTAAGGGTAACTACTCTAATCAAGGCTTAGTAGCTACTCTAATTACTGTTTTGGAAATTATAACACGTTAAATTACTCCGTTAAAAAAGTAATTAAATTACAGTAACACGTTACTGCCCAACACTGCCCTTAACTGACATCACTTTTGCGTCATCTTATTTTTTTCTGTCTAAAGGGGTAATCCAGGGCATTTGCAGGACTGCACGTCAGAAAAATAATCCCGGAACTCTGCAGATTTTGCATATGCTGTTTTATTGCCATGCTCCAATTACATACACAAAATGAGTAAAAAAAAAAGGAAGAAATAAAGAAAAAAAGCAGTATGTGGAATTATTTGTTGGCTTGAAAAACTGTTGGTAGCATTATTCAGTTTCTAAGCAGAAGTGGTGTCTACTGAAGGTTTTTTTTTTGGTTATCATGGTTGCAACATTAGTTTTGATTTCTAAATAAAATTAGGGGGAAATAAGTCCCTTTTATCAATATAAACACCTATAAAAATACAGTAACAGACAAATATTAAAGCCTTTCTCACTCATATGCATTATTACTGCAACCCTCCAAGAATAAAAGCTGATCCTTTTTAATAAAACTGTACATTTGTATTGAAGTAAGTTACAGTCATTTGACAGCTGGTTGAGTTGAGTGCACTTTATTCTCCGATCATAAACTGAAATGTATTTTAATTCCAGCTTTGGAAAAACTGTTTGAAGATAACGGTCTCTCTTCCCTGTGGTAAAATCTCCACCTGTAAGACAACAATTATTTATAGATTTATGGGTGAGGTGTCATGTTATAAGTCAGGATTTTTCATTCTTTTGCATAATGCCTCTAAAGACTTAAACAAAGACAATGAACATAGAATAGCAAATCATTAAATCGTTTTGTAAAGCACTGCATTGCATGCTGCATGAAGTAGACAACATAGACTGACCTATCGTACATTTCTAATTGTAAATCACTCAACCTCACTATAATCAGAAATTTAAGTTCACGTAACTTGCACAAACAAACAAAACTAAAAAGCAACCAAACTGAGCCAGGCACAAGTTCGCTGACCTGTGTTTTCATCTTGGGGTAATTCATTTGCTGAATGAAGTCATCTGCCATTTTCAGAGCAGCCCTCTTCTCTTCTGCATTGGCTCCACTTCCTGACAAGGAAAGGGAAAAAACACATCTTACAATATTAACTAATTTTCAATGAAATATTTCTACACTTCATTTTGAAGTGTTTCATGCTCACCAAAGCTGCATTTATTTGATCAGAATACAGCAAGTTTCACAAAAACATTAATATTGTGAAATATTAGGCTACTATGTAATATAGTTTAAAATATAATTTATTTCTGTGATTGCAAAGCTACATTTTCAGAAGCCATTATTCAGTTCTTAGTGATTCTTCAGACTTGTTTTACCTTTCCAAACAAAGATTTTTCCATTGGCCCCATTGTCCAGGATGAAGCAGTCATCACGTACCAGCAAGTCCTTGGCAAATGGACTTTTCTCAGACACCTTGGTCAACTTCATCGACCCTGTTGCATCTGATACCTATGAAGAATTGATCATTTTTCCATATTGGATGCACATGAAATGGAATAACAAGGCATGTAATACTTTTTAGGAATTTTGGATCAGATAAATGGATATGCATAACAGGTATGGGTGAAATACTTAACATCAAAATACATATGTACTCCTGCATGATTTAGATGAATATATACATGGCTAATACCTTGTAGAGGGAGGCAGAATTGGATGCATCTGCTTGGCTGTCCTCCTCTGGAGTGCTTTCTTTCAGCTCTGGCACTGGACCAAGTATCTTGGAAAGAGGAAATTGGATTTTTGCTTTAATTGAGCATAAAAAACGCACCCAAAAGACTGGTCATGGGTCTAAACCTCTACTTCATTTCAACAGCTTTTATAGCTACTTTTAAGTTGAGATTTTAAAAACTATACATTCCCCACTTTAATGATTCAGAAAAGATGAATGGCTGTCTGGTCTGATTTCGTGGTGTGGAGATAGATGTTAGCAATGTGACTTTAGTACTTCAGCACCATGTTGTTTCCTTATAGGCATCAAGGGAATTTTTAGACAAGGAAACTGTGACAGGACATATCAACCAGGGATTGCTTCTAGCTAACAAATCAATGAAGGGCAGAGGAGAACAAACAGGTGTTTTGGCATATTGTTACCTTTAGCATTTCCTGGGTCTCCTCTCCCTCGTTGATGTTAGTGATCTGGGCTTTGCCGTGTCTCTCTGTGTCTCTGATCAGTGTGGCGATCTCCCTCACCTTCTGCTTCTCAAAGATGTTTGCCTGAGATCCTATCCATGACACAATCGTCTGCAGAATAAAACCACTTAGATGTTTATTTTAAATAAATGCTACAAGGTTTGACATTTTTGAACAATGTAAAGCATCCAAAAACTTTCTTATTTGCTCTAAAATATAGTAACATTTCCCAATAAGGTGTCATTTGTTGATATTAGTTAATGCATGACATAACATGAAAGAACAATGACCACTTCATTTACTACACTCTTTAATAATATTTGTTAATGTTAATCTATAAAATGTTGTCCATTGTTTATTCATGTTAGTTCACAGTGCATTAACTAATGTTAACAAACACAACTTGTGACTTTAATAATGCGTTAATAAATGCTTAAATTAACATTAAGATTGATAAACGCTGCAGAAGTATTGTGTGTGCTTAATTCATATTGACTAATGTAGTTAACTCATTTTAACTAACAAACCTTATTGTAAAGTGTTACCATAAAAACATAAGATTGCACAATTTTACTTCAGAAATCATCCTAATGTACTGATTTGGTGCTTAAGAAACATCATCGTCAACTAATTTTCAGCATCAGTGTTAGAAACAAGTTTTTTTTAGGACATTGATGAATAGAAAATTTAAAAGATCAGTATTTCTTTCAAACTGAAACATTTTGTAGCATTATAAATGACTTTACGTTCACTTTTCTTACTGATTAAAAGTAATCAGAAATATATATAATACCCCCAAAATGACCTACACTGAAGTATATAGACATATAATCAGTATCAATCGACACTACACACACCTCGCCCAGGTCAAGTATAAAGCAGTCTCCTTTGTTAAAGCTCTGCCAGCTCAAATCCACTTCTTTGGCTCTGATGTTACGCTTCCCTTTGATTTGGTATAACCTTTGAACGGGTCCTGATCCAGACTGTGATTTTCTAAAACCAGACTCCACACCTCCCTCCTGTAGAAACAAAGGAGCATGCAAGAAAAGCTCTCTTTGATTTAAATATACATGTAGCTATAATGATTACTTCAAGTCTGTATACAAGAGAAAAGTTCTAAAACGGTCATTAGGGTGGCACCCTTTCAAACTGTATACATTTATGTATATTTAAGACAGTAATAAGTGTAAATAAAAGTACTTTAGGGTACCACCCCAGTGGCAGCTTTTTACCTTTTGTCCTGTTTGATTGTGTGTTTACGTTATCTCACGTCTCACCTTATAGCTGACACCTCGGGGGAAGAGGTTCATGAACTCTGGAGACTCATAGCCTTGAACTTGCCTGTGCTGGATTGGATCTCCACCCAAGAAGTTATCCAGCTGTGTAGCCAACATTGCACAAGCTACTTGCTCATCACGAGACGATTTCTCTCCTAATAATGTGAAAGAAGATGACTGAACATGAATATATATTTAGCGTTTTCAACATAATATGGAATTAACATATTTCAGTTTACAATCTCCCTCTTTTACATGGCAATAAAAAGTCAGTGAAAACAGATAAGTGAAGGCAATTAGGCATAACAGCTAAATCATTCTGTCAGCACAGTTGCCCCTGGAAATGCTGTATATGTTAACACTAGCACAGTTTTGCACAATACTGCTCTTAGTGAGATGCCACCAGTGCAACCACTTCCTCTATCGGCACAACAGGCTTTGAGAAACAGACGCTGAGTCGTCTGACCTAAATGAAAAGCAGTTTGTGGTCGGACTGAATGTTTAACTAAACCTTATTTTCAAACATGATTTCAGCTTTCAACGATTATGATGAAAAGATAACTGATATCCAATGATTAATGTGCTGCATGCTGTTTTGCAATGATGCTCTTGTTTTGTCTTGTGTTAAACCAAGCACCACCCTCTCTTTCACATCTGTGATTTTTTTGCCCGTTCCTAAATGTTTAGTAGTTTTCAGTAAGTTTTGGAAGTGCCTTACAACATTAAATACATTTTGATCTAATTTTTTTAAATCTATTTGAATACACATACATAATTATTTGCAAGCTTTTTGCATCAAGTATGTTTTTAAAAGACTTAAAATGTCTGTTTAATGAAATAATGATGCTTCAAAAGATAAATTGTGAAAATATAATTATTTTAGTTAATAAAAAAAATATATGTTAGCATGTTTTCATATAAATTATACTTTAGATTCAAGGTTTACTTATTATTATATTTATTTTTACTAAATAAACTCATGATGTTTCCAAATTTTACACAGCAGCTAAACAACTAGAATAATCAAAATTTTGTTTTTTACCTTAAAAATAGAAATTCTGTCATTTACTCACTCTCAAGTTGTTCCAAGTTTCTTCTGTTAAGCACAAAAGAATATTGTATTTCGAAGAATGTAGGTGTAATGTAGCCAAACCGTTAACGGTAGCCATTGACTTCCATGGTATTTTTTCCCATACTTTGAAAGTCAGTGGCTACCTGTTTGCTAATTAACATTCTTTAGAATATCTTCTTTTGTGCTAAACTCATAAAAGTAATTTGTTAAGCAACTCAAATTAAGCAGCCCTTTTTTTAAATGAACTCGTGGCGCTATGTACACTATCGTACTTCAAGAGGTCTGTAGAGGTTTGGAACATGGTGGTACGTGTAGAAGGTTCATGAATGAATGATATGGTGGGGTTAGGAACTGAGACCGGGTATTCTAAGTAATGAAGAGATGTGGGTGTTTATGGATGAGGCATGACTAATGAGAATCCATGGGAGAAGATGGGCTCATCATGCTGACAACCAGCCTAGTGTTACCAAAAGCACCGGATACACCATAAGACAATAGACCTAACTGAATCCTGTCACGGGCCTGCTGAATCATTAATGAACTATGAAAATACCCACCCATGCCTTTTCACTATGGACTCTTCCCTCTTCATTCCTCTCTAATGTGGATCAGCCGTTCTATCCCATCTTTCTGTGTGCTCACTCAGACCGGGTCAGGCCCACTCGACTGACTGATCAAGCGCATCATTTAACTCAGCAGGCTATTGTCTCTCTATTGTCTTTCAGACCCCATACCCAGCTACATGATGAGAATGATTCTGACTGACCCTGGCTCTTATAGTGCAGGACTTCATTTCTTTTAACTTGCTGTATGTTTCATACTATTGAAATGCTATACAATCTATAAATGCTATATAATCTTAAATATATACGTGCATGTTTGTGTATTTACATATATTTGCGTAATAAATATACACAATACACATACACATGTATGATGTAAACAAAATGTCTTTTGGATGAGATATGGATGTATAATAAATGCTATGGCTCTTGTGGTTTAGTCACATCTGTCCCTTTAAAGCAGCCCTTCATCTCACCGATCCACATATGGAGATCAGCTCCCTGGTCACCCCGGTTATCCAGCACAAGGTAGGAGTCACCGTTGAAGAAAGCCCCCACTTCAGCTTGGGCCAGAGGAACAGCCTTCATTTTCTCCACCCGCCAACATCTCAGTCCTGGCTGCCTGACCTCATCCACAAACTGTCCTGGAGCGGCCTGGAAAGGGAGCATTCTGCAGAGAAAGTGATGAGAAAGGGAGGATCAAAAAACAATAACAGATAAATATGTGTGTCCTTTACATATTTATTATGTTTTATATATATATATATATATATACACACATATATACATACATACATACGTACGTATATATTTGAGACAAATGCTACATTTATATATTAAATATATTTATATAATATAAATTATATCTATTTAAATATATACATTTAAACATTTTCAAAATATATACTGTATTTGTGTGCATTTATACGTACACAATAAATATACACAGCATTTTTCTAGTAATTTTTCTTTTTTTTCCTAGTAAAAAAATTAATTGATTTATTAAGAACTAATGCCGTCTCTAATACTTGTAAAAACAGTAATACTGGTTCAAAATATTACCATTTAAAATAACCGTTTTATATTTTCATTGATTTTAAAATGTCATTTTAATTATATTATAATTATTTAATTGAATTAATATTATTATTAACAACTGTCATCAACGTTGAAAACAGTTGTGGTGCTTAATATGTTTTGTTGTGTTTGTGTGTTTTTTGAGACAATCTGCAAGCCTTTACTGAAACATCGGAGAACCTTAATCTATCATTTGAATAAAATGTAACATTATTTTATTAAAACAAAAAAAAGAAATCACTTTAAACTTGTACTGTTTATTTAGGAGTACAACAAGTGTCTCCATTAAATGAAAAAGAAAAAATATCATACTGCATCTGCTTCTTTAACAGGAAATATTCGTTTTCACACATTACATGTGTACAGTTTGTTTCTCACAAACTGTTCTTACACGATACACTGTCTTACTGCTCCTCTCAACAATTTGCCAACAGAGCTATCAGTTAAAGACTGTTATCTGATTGGTTCTTTGACCCGTCAGTAACTTGACTGCCAAAACACATGAGGTGGGTTCTAGAAATCTGTTTGTTTAGACAGTGTAATGGCCACACGCATGAAAACATATGTAGATTCCAGCATACTGCTGCCAGACACTCAAGACAACGAGGATGTGCCAGCCTGAGGATGAAAGCCTCCACAGCAGAGTTTTGGTCCCTCCTAGGATTTCTCAATTTCCCTCATAGGCATTATTGCATGTTTTGTTGTTGTTAAGCTGCATAAGTCAATAAAAATGCCTTAATACTTTGTTATTGTTCACTTATCAATATTAATTGTCTGCTAAGCTTATTACCTTATCAATTGTTTTAATTAGAATGAAAACTACACCAACATTGCTGATATTAGATAGCATATCTTTGACAGGCATGCGGATTAATAACATAAACATAGGCTTTGCCAATAAATTGGCATGGTACCAATAAATCAATCAGTCTAATTAGGCTCCTGTTGTGAGCTCTAGGACAAGGCTGCATCACTCAGAGGCCCATGTTATCTTATGTCACTCTAAGACATCCCATAGAGAAAGCCAGACACGTCCAGGATCACAATGACAAAGAAAATTCCCACATAGTCACTGTTGTGAACACAAACAGCTATGACAGTATTACAAAATATGCAACTCCTCCCTCTTTATTGCTTCATTCGGTGCAACATTTTCTGCTTGTTCACCATTCGGGCATGGCACCTCATAAACTACAAGGAGTCACCAGTGGAGAACTACCCCTCATAAATGTATCACTTTATGATACACATTTTATTACTAGCTTCATGAATTTACCATATATGGTATATTTAAAACCCCTTAGTCTGTTATCAAGTGTCATTTCTAAAGAAAGATGATGTAATGAGAAAAGACAGTTTCAGTCAAAAAACGTCACATGAAAAAATGATCACATGACGACGTGTGGTAGACCACATATAACACATTTTGTGAACTTGTATGAGAGCCATAGATTAAGTCATTAATCTGATTAGACAGAAGTTATATGTACCCTCCATGTCATGTTGTCTTGACCTCACTGATAAAACAGCACCATCTCACTTTAACACCCCTCTCTCACAGTACAGAAAGTGTAAAGAGGAATTATTTTTTGGCTTCCCACCTAAGAAGATGTGAAAGTGTCTTAAAGTGGTCAAAAATGTCTGACTCACAGACAGCTGCAGCACCCATTCATTAAAAAAAAACAGACATGGATCTAATGATATCGTTTTCCATAGTTATTACTTACTTTTATATTATAGAGGTTATGAGTTAAGGTCACTGCACAGCAAGTCTAAAATTTTAATAAAACGTACGTGTTTTAGTATCATTTTTCTTCGCATTCTTGATCCTTTCCTAGCAAAATGCTATAAATTTCAAAACCCAGACTCAATGTGAGATCGTATTTATTTTTCAACTCGAAATTTCGGACTCCGTGTGTAATGACCTTAACTTATAACCTCTATAATATAACAAATACAAAAAAACATATGAAAAAAAAAAAAAAAGATTAAAAGTGAATAAAAAAACTAGCACTAGCACCACCAAGTGGAATTTCAAAAGTAATGTTCCGTGAAAAATCACATACTGTACTGGCTTCCTGTTCGAATATATCCAATTATTACAAATTAGGCGAAAATGCCACATGGAAAGAGTAGTATGTTTAAATTCGTAAGTAGTCAATGTACCACAATGATTTACTACAAGTTTCCGGAGTGACTTCTTAAGTGCACGGCCTGGTCCCTTATCGCACCCTAAACCTTGTGGTTTCCATGATTTTAATGTTGGTTAGAAGTCTGCTATGGAGCTCACTTCATGTGTGCATTAATGGGTGCTTAGCAAATTATAAAAGCTAAATTAATGAATGGGACAACCTACGGTTTCATGGGCTTACTGGGCGCGTACACGGCGGCCATTGTAAGTTTGCTAAAAATATTAAGTTTACCATTTGGGACAGGCCCATTATTAAACGAGGAAGTAATCCTATGTTCAAGACTTCCGTTTTGTTAGCTGCTACAGGGAAATAACGGGAAGTGTAACAGTGTGCAGTAAAACCGTTTGCTCTAGAAATCATTGTGTTAAAAATTAAGATAATACATTAAAGCAACATGGTAAGACACACCAATTTGCTATATACAAGCAGCTATGTGTACGGCTAAAAATAGCTGCTGGATTTACAGTAAATGAGTCCAGAAGCCAGACCCATGAAACTGAAATAAGCTGGATATCCTTATAATGCCACAGTAAAAGATTTGCATTTAGCACTGAAGCAATGCAACTGACACCTTTACCATACCATAAAATGGCAATCACAACATGTAGTAATTCGGATTTTATTCCTAGCACACATATTCATTGAACATGCTATTTAACAATTGCGATTCTTTTTACAAATGTAGTACCAATTCTGATAATATGCAAATATGGATGCAATCATATATACTATGATTTAGGTATAGCTACACACAATGTTTTTTTAATTTACTGTAGTAGAGAGGTATGCAACGCATGTTCAAACACTAGGATTGTTTCCAGACATGTTTTCTAAACACTGTAGGCACGATGCATCAAGATACAGTGTTATACTTTGAGCCTATAAATGGTGTATTTGAAGTTTTCTCTGTGTATTAGGTTTTTTTTTTTATCTGTGTATACACAACCTATTTTAACAGTGATTATCAATGTTGGGATTGTGCTAAAAACGGTAGTATGCTATCACACCGGAAGAAACATACAGGTACTGCATAGGATTAGTGGAACAAGGGCCCATGCGCATCATGTGAAGACAGAACAAGCTCATAGTCTCCCCTCATAAGTAAAGAGCGCACTCGAAACTAAGAAACACACTTGTCCACTTAACTGTAAAACTCCTTCGGCCTGCTCCGGCATACTTTCTGAGTCCGGCTCCATTCTGCCTGTTCCAGAGTGTGTGTGTGTTTACCTGGCCTGGTTAGCTTATATGTGTCCAGTAACTGGACACGGGGGAATAATCCGAGCGGCCCTGCCGAGGACGCCCCACAGCGAGGAGAGTCGGGTTGCCTGACAAACGCTAAACACTGGCGTGATAATTACTGCAAGGCACCATTCATCTTTCCTCCACTCATCAAAGGGAGTTGATGGAGGAAACACAGTAAAACATGGCTTTCGTTTCCAAGACAAAAACCTTCTTAACCAGTTGAAGAGCCACAGCCTAAATAAAAACTATTACCAAGTCGAGACAGGTAATCTTTTTTTAATTGTAATTTATTAGTTTTGACACCATATTTCATGGCTCATCATATTGATTGATGCAAAACATATGCAAATGCCAAGTCAATGTAGACCAAAAATGACGGTGTACAGAAATGATGAATCAGTAGTAGAACCATATGCAAAACTGTTACCATGTCAAGACATTTAGAATTATTCATTTATTATTTATTAACATTAACAGATTTTTTTCTGGCTAGCCCACTATTCTATTTTAACACTAATTTATAGGCCTGGTGGCATTTAAGTTGCAAAACAAATGCAAATTATCGGTCATTGTAGCATATTTAAAATATCGCAGCATTATTACATAAACAACTGAGGATAAAGCAGTGAAAGAAGACGAGTGAGATGAAAAAACAGATAAAGAGGTTGATAAGGTAAACTGATAAATAATTGGTTATATAACCTATATCTTTCTTTAAGCAAAGACATGCGAGTAGATCGTGAATAGATAGATTGCTAGAGACAAAGGTGGAGCCATAAAAAATATTAAATGTAATTTATGATTTCTTAGAATCACTGCAAGCAGAGTGTTATAAAATAACAGTCACTCAGTTAAGTATTTGTTTAGTTTACAAGACAATATGTTTTCAAATTTAATGCCTTGAGTGCACATTAACTTTTAGATGTTAGCCTAAAGATAAAGGTGTGGAGCTCTTGGGAGCGTCTCTCTTGTTTAATGTTCTTTCTGCTTTAGGTTCCTTTGCTCTAAAATAAATGTGTTTTGGCACAGCCTGGTCTTAATGGTTATGAATGTGTAATTTGCGAGTTTCTGAGCAGATTTACAGTGCCTACCTTGCTGCTGTTGAATTTGGAGAACCCTGTAGAGTTTTGAGAAAGGAAGGAAGGACGAGCTTGTAGAGGAGAGAAATTTTTTTACAAAATCACTTCCTGCACTACTTCTGGGCCAACCCACTCGAATACACCCCTGCCTAAACAAACAGAAGCTAAAAAAACAGGGGGAAAAAAGCAAATGCATGGAAAGTGACTTTAACATATTTGAACAAAACATGACGTGATTTGACTGAATTTGACTACAGTTAGACCTGGACTGTGGAGAATATCTAAAAATCACATTTAGCCAGAAGGGTTTCTCTTGTAACATATACAAGGGTCACACCCAGTCAGTTACAAAGCATTCGTGATAAATGTCAGGGCTTGCCCATGGAAGCACACGAATGAATGTAACAGAGGAGCCATAGTGATAGCTGAAAGTTATGTAAACTTTAAAAAAAAGCAGCTAGGAATGCACACTCAATGGCTTTGACTGACTGCCTTCGCTCAGATACTCAAAAGAGCACAGGAAACCCAGGGGCTGGGCGGTGGTTTATTAAAAAAACAAAAACCTGTGAGGCATAAAATATCTGTAACGTTGGCTGAAGTACCTTGAAACAAGAGGCGCGTCGATGTGGAGACATCCGCGAACAGCACATCCTCATTTACGAATTCATAATAGGAAAATTGATAAGCGGCCTACTTACGGAAAAATCTCTTCCTATTCTTTTTACAGCCTGTAAAACGGAAGTTCATCCTAAACGCACGGTCCGCTGAATCACGTCATGTGATACCAAACCGAAGTGAACGGCAGCAAGCATTTAGCAATTCATTTAATTGCGACATTGTTCTGCAAGACACTTCTGCAAAACTTGGACAATGGAGAAAATTAAGTCTTAAAGGGATAGTTCACCCAAACATTCTCTCATGAATTACTCTCCCTCATTACTCCAACTCATACGAACTGTTGTTACTGTTACTGTTGATTAACATACCACAGGGCATGAGCATGCTGCTGCTGCGAGATGCACCTTGTTTTCGAGCAAAAGTATGCACATGTAGAATTGAATACTTTGTAGAATTTATTTTATAGTAATAAACGAACTACCCTCTAACTATAGTTTGTTTCAAATGTTTATAACCTTTTCTGTTGTTGAGACGAGTAACTTTTTTCAGGCAAACTGTTGGTTTTATTTAAGTCATATCATAACTGGCATGTTAAACAAAAGACAAATGAACAGTTTAGTCAAACTTTTTATTTTTCCAAGTCAAAAACAAAACAAAACATAGATACAGAGAATGAAGTATCAGAATGATTTCTATACAGTGGCAATTTCTCTTAATTTAAATTCTCCTTTCCCCATAAACCCGACCCAGTTATTACTCAAACTCAAGAAAACCCTGTCTTTTCCACTTATGCTTTCATGCACACGCACA
>JAUMHP010000010.1:1706346-1721180 GCA_032361065.1 Enteromius trimaculatus | reverse complement strand
CTCACACTCACACTCACACTCACACTCACACTCACACTCACACTCACACTCACACTCACACTCACACTCACACTCACACTCACTGGGAGACTGGGTATAGGAGTATTAACTGAACTTGTTTGAAACATCCATGAAACTGAAGGCAAACAAGGGCATTAAAGAGACTTGTCAGAACTGCTCCCCCTACTGCGATCTAAGGCCTTAAATCTAAAGCTGAAATATGCAAAAGCATCAAAAATCTTTTACAAGTCAACTACCACCGCCCAGACGGAAGAATAAGTTGAGGGAACCAGTCGCCACTTGTGTTCAGGTTTTAAAAAGTTAACACTCAAACAACAAAAAAAAAAAAACAAAAAAAAAGAAAGAAAGAAATCAAAATGCTTCTAACGCCCAAGTCAAATCAGTCTGTGTCGCCCTCTACTGTTCAAGCACAAGATGATTCAGAATCAGCTGACAATTTCGGTATGAAACGGTGCATATTAGAAAGGAAACAAACCAAACTGCACCTTTCTCCCCTCCACAAGCACTTAATCCAAAAAGCAAAGCTGACCCAACAACAATGAAGCCAGTGCGCACAAAAGTAAAATAAATGCTTTTCCTCAGTAAATCACACAATAGTTTATCAATTGTAATGATGCATATATCAGAAAAAACAATTATACACTTATATTAAAGGGTTGAGTGCTGAGGACAAGGAAGGACTCAGATTCGAACCTAGGTGGTTTAAAAAATTAACATGGTGCATCTTTTGTAAAGCCGGGCTCCGACCTCACTCAGAATAAAACAAATAAAACCAAAAAGGTCATAATTTCACACTCTGTACACTCAGAGGTACAAAACCGCTGGTTACCTTTTTTTTTTTTTTTTTTTTAAATTGTAAGTTACTGGGCAGATGCGGGTGAAGGATAAGGCTTGCATCTTTTGGGGACAATTGACTAGAAACATTGATGCCTCAAATAAAAGCATCCGTTCCCCCTCTCAGATTCTTAAAGAGGGCAATCACTACACAACACTTTTACCCATGTCATGGGCCGGCATACATAGACTACAGTATTACAAGACATTTTTAATCTGCACAATGTGTGTCAGCTTCAACACGTTTCTAATAAACAGCCACTTTGAACCTCCTGCTTCTTTAGAAATAACATTTTTCATAACTGAACTCAAATTAGACAGAAAATCAACAGTAATATTTAAACAGTTCTCAGTTTAGATCTGGAATAAAGAATCAAAACTGGGAGCAAGCGCTTATATACACTGGGGAAGAAACTAAAAGCTGTAAAACGTGAGAAAGGTCAGTTTCTCCCCTTATTTACGTTATAGATATTTTTCAAGGTTTCATTTGAAACTTTTCAGATACAATCCACTGTTTTCTGTTTGAAGGCTTTTGGCAATACTTCTTAGATTTCCTTTACATCCAACACTGAATTTGAGAAAAAGGGAGGCAGAAATGACTGGAGGAAAGGGGAGGACAATGCATTATCTTTCTCCTCCAAAAGCAGTCAATCTCCTGCATCTTTCCACCAATTTTGCGAAATGCTTCTCCCTCTAAACATAGTGCGACCAAAGCGGTCTATACAAAAGGCAGCCTTGTTTGGCTTGTAGTTCAAACCTCTAACCTAACAGATGCAACCACTGAGGCCTGTTTAGTGAGGCTATTTAATAATAATTCATTAAGTCCAAGAGCGAAAAATCAAAAAGGAGAATGTCACATGTAAGATCCCAGGTTCTTTAGCCTTTCCTGTAAAAATCACAACAACCCCAGCTGAGTGGCTTTCCTTCAGTCTTTATCCCAGGGTCGGAGTGCCCATAAAGGAAGTAGGACAAACCCCTGCACCAACCATCTTTAATTGTTTTCTTCATCACTGTCGTCAGGGCTGATGGCTGGGCTGTAGGTTGGAGAGGTGGGGCTGTAGCCGGGAGATGTGGGGCTATAGGTGGAGCCCTTGGGACTAGTTGGGGAGTAGGTAGGGGATGTGGGTGAGTATTTGGGAGATGTTGGAGAGTAAGTCGGAGAGGTGGGGGAATATTTGGGGCTGGTTGGGGTGTAGGTAGGAGAGGTTGGAGAATAAGTAGGGGAAGTGGGGCTGTACTTGGGTGTAGTTGGAGAGTAGGTTGGAGAAGTAGGACTGTATTTGGGCGAAGTGGGAGAGTACTTGGGGGAAGTAGGGGAATATTTGGGGGATGTTGGTGTATATTCAGGAGAGCTGGGACTGTAGGAGGGGGAGGTGGGGGTGTATTTTGGAGAAGTTGGGGAGTAGGATGGAGAACTTGGGCTGTAAGAAGGCGAGCTTGGGGTGTAGGTGGGAGACTGCGGGGTGTAACGCGGACTGGATGGAGAGTAGGACGGTGAAGTTGGGGAGTAAGAAGGAGAGGTGGGAGAGTAATTGGGGCTGGTTGGGGTATAATTGGGAGAGGTGGGGGAGTAGGAAGGTGAGGTGGGGCTGTAAGATGGAGAGGTTGGAGAGTAACTTGGCGAGGTGGGGGTGTAGTTGGGCGAAGTGGGACTGTAGCTTGGAGATGTTGGGGAATAGGACGGGGAGGTTGGAGAGTAGCTTGGAGAAGTGGGAGAGTAAGACGGGGAGGTCGGGGAATAGGATGGAGATGTTGGGGAATAAGACGGAGATGTGGGGCTGTAACTCGGTGAGGTTGGGCTGTAGCTGGGAGACGTTGGGCTATAGCTGGGGGATGTTGGCGAGTAGGATGGTGAAGTTGGGGAGTAAGATGGAGAAGTCGGAGAGTAAGAAGGTGAAGTTGGAGAGTAGCTTGGAGATGTTGGAGAATATGACGGCGACGTTGGAGAGTAGGAAGGTGATGTGGGTGAGTAGGACGGAGATGTGGGGCTGTAGTTCGGACTGGTTGGAGAATAAGATGGCGAAGTCGGAGAGTATGACGGAGAGGTTGGAGAATAACCAGGGCTCTGTGGGGTGTATCCACCAGGAGAGCGAGGCTCGTAGGCAGGAGATGTTGGAGAGTAATTTGGAGACAACGCTCCTGAAAAGAAAAACAAAAGTTGCAATTACAACCAAGGCATTAATTTTAAAAACATAAGATCAAAATAGACAGTAAAGATACCTGGTGAGGGGATATAAGGGCTAGCTGGTCCAGGGGATCCAGGAGAACCAGGAGTAGGAGACCAGGCAGGAGAGTACCCAGGCGAGAAGCCGCTGGCATCAGACGCAGCACTGGGGGAGAAGCCTGCAGCACCTGGTGTCATTCCACTTCCTATAGAAGGAAAAAAATAACAAAGGCATGAAGCTGAATAATGTAAACATACACAAGAATAAGTAAGGGTGGCAGTAAAACAACTTCATATGTAGCATTTCTTCACTCACCAACACTGGGAGACCAAGCACCATATGCAGGAGTGGCTCCTGTGTTCCAGGGAGTCATGGCAGGAGACATGCCACTCATGGGGCTCGGAGCAGAGCCAAAGAACATACCCGTGGCTATGGTGGAAAAAGCAATGATTAACCAGAGTTTTTATTTGGGGACAGAGGTAAGATGAGGTTTAAGCATTCAAAATGAGAACCAAGTTTGACTTACGTCCAGCAACACTGATACCAGGAATGTTGGTGGGAATCTCCATACCATACTTGCACTTCTCAGCATCCAAAAGCAAGTCAAAGCAACCAGTGCCTGCAGGAGCCAGCTGCCCCAGCATAATATTCTCAGACACTCCTTTCATTGGGTCGCATTCACCATGAGATGAGGCTTCCATCAACACATCCACCTAGAGAAAAGCGAGGGATAACATTTATACCTCTTTACAAGATCAGCCACAATACCATTTTAAAACATTAAACAGAGTCTCACCGTCTCTTCAAAAGAGCACTTCATTAGCGGTCCAGTGTCCTGCCTGTTGATACCATGACGAGTGATAGCCATCAAGTGACCCCTGCAGGTCATTGTGTCACACAGCAAGGCAAGATGGCGGTAGTTAACGTAAGAACCGTCGAAAGAGATGACATGGTACAACTCTCTTTCCAGAGCCTTACGCACAGCCTCGATACCAAGAACCTGCAGTTGAAGAGTAGACATTTCTGAATTAGATCAGAAGACCTAATAGGAATCGATCTTTAAATAAGCTTTTAAACAATTCTTACAGTGAAAATCTCAACAATGTCGTTGGAGGTGGTTCTGACAGGGTCTACATCCTTCTCACTGAGGACCCTCATGAGACTGACTCCATCCGTTTCCAGAATCCACTCCTGCAAAGCTTTAAACTCCCCCTCTTCAGTAATGATGATTTTCTTCTTATTGTCAGTCTGTGGCAAATGCATGTACACCTACAAAGAAAGAAGAAATTAAACTCATGACCATGCGCGTCCACAAAAATGTGTCATTTTATATTTCAGGTATAATGAAGAGAAGAAGTTAAATTATGTCTAAAGATGGAAGAAAATTACCTTGCTGATCTGCTCAATGCCTTGCAGTGTCATGTCCGTCAGCATGTTGGATTCAATGCAGCGAAGGAAGACATCGTCATCCATCTTATCCACAACCTCCTCATCCTGGACACAAGATTTAACATTACTCAACATTGAGAGAAATTAATCCAGTTACATACTCGCCCGCAAATACTCAAATTACTATTAATTACCTCTTGAAACTTGTTCTCGTCACTATTCATGATGCGGATTCGCAAAACCAGTTTCTCAGCATTGTCATCATTGAAGATGCAATTAAGGTCATCACCAAATCCTAGAACACAATGATTAGATTTAGAGAACAAAATAACAATAATTTAAAGTGTTGTATCAACATGCATTTATTCAATGGTAATCTCAAGCCCACCTGCATTGATCTTCTCTGCAATCTGCTCCATAGTCAGCTTACGGTCAGTCATGTGTTTGCGGTCAAGCTCGATACGCAGCAGCCAGGGTGAGATGCGGGTCACGTCGAAGTCAGGCATCTCATAGTACACGTTGACCCACTCCTGATCCTCAGTCACCACAGTGTTCTGTGGGTTGGGGTCATAATAAATGGCTGTGTTGGCAGTGACCTTGCGCAGGGTTGTGTGCTCCAACCGACACAGGATATCTTTGGCCCTCTCTGCATCACGGGCCGCTTGGCCCAGGAGAAAGACGGTCAAGGAGGGGGTCTTGGGTCGCTTGGAGATGTTGATAAGCTCTTTGAGTCGAGGAACACCAAGAGTGACGTTTTTGGCAGACACACCGGCGTAGTGGAATGTGTTCAGGGTCATCTGAGTAGCAGGCTCTCCCAGAGACTGGGCAGCCAGAGCACCAACCATCTCACCAGGGTGAGCCTGAGGAAAACAAAAAGTGTTCAGCTTCAGTCAATCTGGTAAAACTATATTACTCCCCATTTTGTCATTTTTTCCCCCAGGTGCAGTCAATGCTAAGCAAGTGTTACTTACAATGGACTGGTTAAATTTGGTCTCTATCTCTCCCAGCAGCCAATCAAAAGCCTCTGTGCTTAGACGGAACTCTTCAGTCATTCTCTTAGAGCACAGCGTGGAGCGCAGGTGGATGTTGAACAGCAGAGTGGCGTTCTCCTGGGCTTGCCTGCTTAACTGGTCATCACCATTTACGATCACCAGTTTCTTACTCAAATCACGAACTCCTGTATTGGGGAAAAAAAGAGCAGATATCCATGTGGTGTCATTAAAATGCAAAACATGAAGCTCACTCCAATAATAATACAATGAACAGTTGGTACCACCACTATAATATCAAAAGGTAAAAAGCCACAGTGCTTAGGGCTACATAAAAATCAATCTTAAAACGTGCATGAGTTTGGCATCATGTCAATACATTTACAAAGATGTAAAAGTGGCCTTTGTAATCAGCTTGCACAGGTCTGCCACAAGACAGTGGTAAGCTATAAGGATCAGTCATCAGCAGGCTTTATTTAGCTACCACAAGCAGGAGTCTTTATTTAGCTGAGAGATCCGCTCAAATGCAGACAGCCTCAAGTCAGTTAAAGCGGTGTATATAGCGTCCACATCAAAATTAATAGTTAATAAAACCAGTTACATGATACCTAAATTAAATCTCTTTACAGGCTCAAAGTACAAAACCCACCTTCCACTACCCGTACTGGGTTGAGGTCAGTTGGTGTTCGAGGATTGATGCGGAAAATCTTCTGAGCATTCCAGATCATTCTGGCCAAATTGCACGGTAGTACCACCTATGTAAAAAACAGCTTGGTTTTATGACAAATCTACAGAAGTGTGCAAATACAGTGATGATTCATGTTTGACATGGTTGTTAAAAAAAAAAACAAGGAAAAAACAAAAACAAAAAGAGACCTTGCTGTCGCCTGTGGGGAAAATGGCCCTCAGGATCTCTCGGTCTTCCTTCATCTTCTCAAACTCTCTCTCTAGAGCACTCTGAACGTGGGCATTGGTCATCACATCTTTGACCACATCTTCCTGTAGAGTGCGGCGGAGAGCTCGGTCATTGGTGTAGTCAAACTTGAACCTGTGCAATTAAAGAAAGAGGCAGAAAGTTAACTTGGAGACTTCAAGTTAGTCGTCAGTTGAGCTCACAGCTGACGATCAACAATGACCTGAGATGTCCAGAAAACAGACTACTACTGTAAATAGCTCTCTTTCCATGTCCTTGTAGATTTTAGTTAGTAGGGCTATATTGATTATATTACAGTTTAAATTACTGGCAACATCACTTTCCTGTAAATACTTGAACACAACAGAACTCACTTTTTCTCAAAGGCTTTGTTGGACGGCTTAAGGGTAGCCATGTTTTGGAACTCCACAGCCTCTCCTGCCAGACCATCCTCTCCATACCTCAGCTGGACAACTTGGTTAATGGAGTTTCTGACTGTAGCATCATACTTGACCATAACAGACTCCATAGACTTGATCAGACGACGCTGAATATAACCTGAAGGAATAGGAGTTTCATCAAAACTCATGAAGACAACCTCAGCCTTTAACAAAGACTTGAATAACCACTGCACATAACATCTCACAGAGACTAGAGTTAAGTATATAATAAGTGACGTTCAGATTACATATAGTATTTGCCCTCAATAGCCGCTCAGTCCATTACCTGTCTCCGCAGTTTTGACAGCTGTGTCGATCAGACCCTCTCTGCCTCCCATGGCGTGAAAGAAAAACTCAGTTGGTGTGAGACCGGCCAGATATGAGTTTTCTACGAAGCCTCTACTCTCTGGACCATAGTCATCTTTAATGAAGTGAGGGAGAGTGCGGTGCTTGAAACCGAAGGGGATTCGCTTACCCTCAACGTTCTGCTGTCCCACCACAGCAATAACCTTAATAGGTGAAGAGAAACAAATAAGGAGATTGTGAAAATTCCGGTAAACCCTTCAGCCCATTTTATTTATATTTCTTAAGAATTTAAAGACCATCTACGGTCTTCTCTCACCTGAGAAATGTTAATTTTAGAGCCTTTTGAACCAGCCACCACCATAGATTTGAAATTGTTGTACTCGGATAATGACTTCTGGGCAGAGGATCCAGTCTTGTCTCGAGCATCGTTCAGAATGCGGTTGACCTGGTTCTCAAAGGTCTGTCTCAGAGTGTTACCTGGGGTGGGCTCCAACTCATTGTTGTGGGCTTTCTCAATGACCTGTGACAAAGACACCATGATGCACAACTGAATTCATGTACGAAAGCAATTATCTAAAATAATTTATAAATGCATAAGAATGTCAACTCACCTCTATCACATCCTGCTTGGCTTTCTTAATTGTGTTCTGAATGTCTTGATATGTCGCCTTATCAGCAATGGAGTCGCCAATACCAATAGAGTGACCTGCAGCAGACAGGATAGTTGAAAATAAGCAAGGATCGAAAATGTTTTTTGTCTGGAGATATAAAGTCTTTTTTTTTTTTACCCTCAATGAGCAGCCAATTGTTGACGACAGTCTGGATGTTAGAATAGAAGAGTCGTGTGATGTCATGGCCCATCTCAAGGTATGAGATATGGACAAGAGAGCCAGCTGAGGTACCCAGTGACTTCTTACAAAGGATCCCCATGATCAGCTCACCGTTCTCCACGATCACCTGCAAAATGAGATTGAGAACAAAATTGCATAAAACACTTTACTTTGCAGAAATACTTCATCCACATCCAACTACATCCGCTTAACTACTGCACCTTAGTGTCTCCAGGGGAGATGTTTTTGTAAGGGCCACTGTCCTCTTCATCAGGGTGAGTGCTGTGTGTGCGGATGGCATTAATGTGCCCAGGGATGATCAGGCTGAAGATCTGTTTGCCAGTCCAGAGAGGTCGAGGCTTCAAGATAGCCGGTTGGGGCACTTTGCCGTCCCATGTGGAAAGAAACATGAGGAGGTTCATCACCTCACCCTGAAACAAAGCACATGAAACGATTTATTAATTTGAATATCATGTGCCTGTACAACATAGCATCTCATTACATTCAGAAATAGGTACCACAGCTTAGTAAACTTACCCTCTCCAAGAATACATCTCTCTTCGTGAACTTGCGCACGGCTGTCAGTGTGTCCTGCACAATACCCATGACGGGTCTGTTGGACTGTGGTGTGACAATCATACGAGGCACCATGGCCAGCTCTTGGATCTCAGCACGAGTCTCCAGGGACTGTGGTAAGTGCAGATTCATCTCGTCGCCGTCAAAGTCAGCATTGTATGGGGTTGTCACACTACAAGTGAAAGGGATTTTCTTTCAAACTAATTTAAAAATCTTTATATTAGAGAAATTTAGCTAAAAAAAAAATATTGATACAGATTTGTAAAGAATTTCAGCAATTTTAACAAATACAGCACACAAATTAAATTTATTGCTTATCCATATATCAATCTAAAAAAGTATCTTAGAAACTCAGTGCACCTGAGGTTGAGTCGAAACGTTGACCAAGGCAAGATTCGCACTCTATGGCCCATCATAGACATTTTATGCAGCGTAGGCTGTCTGTTAAACACAATAATGTCTCCATCACACATGTGTCGTTCAACCTAGAAAGAAAACAAATGCATTGGTTTTAAATGCATTGCTCACTGTAACTGAAAATTTGATTCCATTTTTACATTAAACGCTAAATAAAGACTGACTTTGTATCCAATCTGAAGGTGAAGGTCACTTGGTTTAGGGTGGAATCGCAGGTCAATTCTGTCCCCATTGTCTCGGATTATATATTTGGCTCCAGGGTACTGACTGTTACCTCTCCTCACAAGCTCTTGAAGTCTGTAAAGTTAAAGAGGGCGGGAATTTTTTTTATAATTATTTGAGAGCACTGGGTTACAGAAAGCTCTCAGAGAACATGAACATTTTTGAAATTACCTGTCAATATTAAAGGGTGTTACAATCTCAGGGAAGGTCATGTTTGCCGCGATGGAACGAGGAACGCCCACCTGGTCGATCTGCAGGTTGGGGTCAGGCGTGATGACAGTTCGGGCGGAGAAGTCTACACGCTTCCCCATTAGATTACCTCGGACACGTCCTTCCTTACCCTTTAGCCTCTGCTTGATAGATTTCAGTGGGCGACCAGACTTTTGCATTGCCTGAATCAAGAGCCAAATTTAAATTCATATTTTGTACTCACAGTACTACTCCCCACAATTGCATTTTATTCTAAATGCATTAAAAAAAAAAAATGCATTTGGTTTTATTAAATGCAAATTACAAACAATTTCATGTAAATTCTATAAAAAAAAAATATAAAATCACTACTAAATGTCACTGTTAAGAAAATAACTGATGCTTTTATTGTCTGGACTCGGACATCCTAAGATTTAGTGTAAATCTTACCCTAGGTAGACCTGGCAGTTCATTGTCTACCATGGTGGCCACGTGGAACTGAAGCAGCTTGACATCCTCTGCTATAACATGCGCTGCAGCTCCACTCTGCTCATTTCGCTTCAGCTGGTTATTGATCTTCACAATGTCAGCCAACTTGTGTGTTAAATCGTCCTAGGGAGAAGGGGGAAAAAAATTAATAAGTGTACAACTGACAAACCTAACAGTTTTCTCACCATTTAATAAGAAATGCTAACCTGGTTTCTAGCAGAGCCCTGCATGACCACAGCCGGTCTGACAGCAAGAGGCGGCACGGGCAACACAGTGACTATCATCCACTCAGGACGGGCGAATTTGGGGTCCATGCCCAAGATCATGTCCTCTTCATCCGAAATGCGTTTGAAGATCTCATGCACACGTTCAGGGCTGAGGAGAATCTTCTTCTCCTGGGAGTCTTCGTTGACATGCTTCCACTCTGCATAAAGCTCCAGGCCAGAGCGACGGATACGTGGCTGGTACCTGCCACAGCCTCCATGACCCTTGAGAAATACAAGTTAAAAATCAGATTTAAAAACTTGCAGAGCAAGCTTAAAAGTTTAAAATCGGCCTGTATGCTTTAGGTCTTTTAATTTCAGGTCTGTACCTTCTCTTTGGTGAGGTCTTCTTCGGTCTCCTGCTGCTCCACTCCGAACTTGTTGTCCATCTCTTCTCCACCCTCACAGATGTTTTTGCCTTTACAGAGATCATAGACGTGGGTCAGACGCTTCCGCGGCTGTCCTTTTGACTTGACCAAGATGTCTTTGATTTTTGGATTGTTCTGGGTAAATAAAAACAATTAGGAGAGGTTAAAATGCAATATAAAAGAACCTGATCAGAAGTACCAGAGATATATTTTATCAATTAAATAAACCACAACAAAAGGCAAACTGAAAATATGGCATACCGCATCCACAAGAAGTTTTGAACAGAAGAAGCAGACACATCGGAGGACCTTCATGATCTTTGTGATGAAGCCAACATGAAAGACTGGCTTAGCCAGCTCAATGTGACCGAAATGACCAGGGCACTCAGTCATGTTTCCTTGATGATGACGACAAGCAAATAAGCAGAGGTTCAGATTTACGTGTTGAATACAAACCAAGATTGATAAAAATCAGTATATGAACATACCTGCACACGTCTGGCATCTGCCTGATCTTTCAATTACCCCTTGCCGGGGGTCCATAAGGCCCCCCAGTTTAGGGCGTCCTCCTTCTGTGGTCTCAGGGTACTTGATGCCCCCTTCAGTAACGGACATCCGTTTCTGAAAATGATAAACATTAAATTGTACATATCGGACAAATTTACCCTCAAATAAAGTTTTCCAAATACATGGACTGCAAGATCAACAATAAGTTTTCAATGATCAATAGTTCAGAGGTCAAATTATGCATTTAGCATGTTTGAATTGTAACCAGACTGTTTACTTGTTGTATTAATAACGGGTTTCGCCAGATTACACGTTTCACCCATTAAACAAACCACCACTAAATAAAGTGTAAGAGATTGCTCGACTCTGCATTCACTAAAACAAAAATACAAATAACTGTGAAAGGTTGAAGTCCTTAAATGTTGACAATACTGAATAAAACCCAGTTACTGTGCATCGCTGTATAAAGAAAATGCATTATAGCTCAGGTCAGAAACATGCCATTCGCTCGTCATTTAATTCGAAACATAAGTTTACTTCAGGAACTGAACGTATTTGAGTTTAAATAAATGAAAGCATGCATATTAAAAAAAATGCACATTTTATTGGCAGAAAGGGAGACATAGGGAACAATGTGTAAACTTGGGTGCAACTCTGGGTCTACCATGTGACTCCAAAATGGTCAATAAGTAAACAAATAATAAATATTACAAGTTAAAATGTCATAATTTCAAACAAGGCTACCCGTGTCTTAATACCAATTGTTAAAACAGGACTCTTGTGTAGTGTTTCTTCAACTTTCTAAACACATGCTCTTACTGAGGAAGAAGTGGCTAGCCGGCTAAGTTAGCAAAACACAAGTTCACAAAAGACACTGTATGTTAATATCCGTATTTAATATGATTTTAACACGATGATGACTTGAGTAATACAATAATACTCAAAGAATTAAGAGAATACCCCCTCTCAAGTGCAAAACCTACAAGTTCATCAGGGCTGAGGACGCCGAATTGCACTCTCTTGATGAGGCGCAATGGGCATGCGCTGTCGCTGGAAGGCGGTCCGTGCATCCTGTCTATTCAAAGAGACGCGTCCTCCCCCGGCACGCCGCTTTGTAAGAAGGAACACCTCTGAAACGCCACCAAGACTCTCCTGGCACCCAATGGTGACCGGAACTTGTCCGATGGCGGTTTCCCAGTGACCACCGTATCTTGCTACTCAATGTGCTTTTAAATTTGTGTTTATATACTAGCTATTGTAGCTACCAGCTGTCCCCTTCCCTTTCCCCGATCTAAACTCCAGTGCGCTCTAAGCGCATCTGAGAGAAAATTGCTCTCACACGACTTTATATAGACTGTATGCTTTGCTACAGGTTTACACAGCCTACTTGGCAGGGGCTGAACAGTCAGAGGGTGGGTTATAGATCGATCTCTCTGTGCGCTTATTGGCCGCGAGATTGCAGCATATGAATAATGCATTGAAATTGACGCAGAACAAATGAGGATGCGCGCTTTAGTTTCCAGCGAATCATATGTATACGAAGGCGGGACAAAACGTATTAAGAGATTCCATAGGTCTGTAAAAACCTAGGGCGGATCCGTATACGCTTTAAACATGAATATTCTATAACATTTGTCAATATGAAACATTATTCGTCAAACGTGTTCGTAATATTTATGAGCAGAGGGCATTTGACCAATCGCAACCAACGCTTGACGCCGGTAAAATAACTTTATTACTGCCCGCCCTCTTTACGAGCATTGCCGATTTTACCCGACTGGTATTTTTTCACCCTCTGAGCAAAAATAAAAAAAACCTGTGCTGTTCCGTCCGTCTCGCTCTGGATCAGCTAACAGTGCTGGAAAAGAAGCTCGTGTGAGAGGCCTACCCCTACCGTCGAGGATTAACGCCATTATTTTTGTTTTAAATATGATTTTTATGTAATTCAAATTATCAATTTAAATTTTTTTTGTACGCTAAATCATATTTCTCGAAATATTTATTATGATTTTCCTTAATTTATTTGAGTTCTTCGGGAAAATGCAAGAATCCACGATGTCGAGTAAAAACAATGGCTGGACGGCACGCGCTTTTTTCGGTATGATCAGCTGGAAACTCCGCTGAAAGCCTGGGGTTTCAGACAGTGCATTTATAATTAAAAACATCCGAGAAACGTTGTTGTTTTAAACATTCGATATTTTTAAAAGCTATTTTGAGAATTAGAACGCTATTGTAGGTCACTGTAAAATAAAAAAATAGAATTGTACATCTAGGCCATGTTGCTCTACAAAAAGGCGCTAACGTTAGCTTACGTTTTCTGGTTACCGATTTTCTTATAAATAACGTTAATAGCAAATCCATTGTACGTCAATGATTTGATTTGATAACGTTAATCTAATATAGTTTACTGTTCTCGCAATTGTAGAGAGTGATCGAGAATTGAAACAATGTAACCTGATGTTACCTAGCGACTGTTGTGAGCTTTTGCTAGTTTGTTAGCCGCCATTCTTTGTGGAATGGTAACATTAAACCGTAACGTTAAGCGTTTTAAGTTGTTTTGTGTAAACTGTTAGTTTACGTCTTTTAAAGTTTAGTGTGTATATTTGTATTGTGTATTTAAGTTTATATAAGGATAAATAATTAGAATTATTCGGCTACACAGTTATGGATTAAGTGCATTATATGTTACAGTGTATGTTAGACAGATTGGTGTATGTATAAAAAAACCCCAGCAACATTGTTTTTAAAATTGTTCGTGTAGGTTCAGTCACATTTTATACATGCCTTGGTCTCTTAGTTCCATAATAATACAGTAATGTAAGACACCATTCATTTATCAGAGGGTTATTTTGAGGAACATTCGTGACTTTTAACAGTTGTGGCTTTTAAAAAATCCTTTTGTGTTGATCTTGGTCTTGTCTTTGTGTGGTTTTAGACGTAAATGTGGCTTTTTAACCGATCATGTGTTCATGTTAGCCTGTTAGCATTGAGCATGGATGGCTGTAAACATATTTACATTAAAAATAGCTTATCTAATGTTCAAATCATTTTCCGATTATAGAATAAACGCATTATATATATAATAAACGCCGACGGCTTAAAACATAAGATTTATAGCCGAAAAGAAGTGGTTCGCAGTGGTCATATCTTACGTACAAAGCTAATCGGATAAAGGAACAAGAGCTTGGTTGTAACAGTTAACATTTACTCGTATCAAACCCAAATCATCTACTTCGACCACGTTAATCCAGAAAATTGGCTTAACAGTTGGGTTCTGGATAAATGTGAGTTATTGGCTCTGGACATTGCTTTTAACCAATTTAAGTCCCAACACGTCTAACATTACAGTCAGGACCGCTTTGTTCTTTTAATGTGGGATATGTTGTCTCAGATCATTGCTAAGAAATAACCTTAAAGGAACGTGGATTGAGGGATCTTGTCGTATATGGCGGGTACAGTGGCGGTGAGATGAACAAACATGGAGTCTTGGTGCTTGTGTACTTGGGCGGGTTTACAGGGCATAAGGGAAGCAGAGTTGCGTAACTCCAGACTGAAGTGAAACGAGCATGAGCTAACGTTAGCTAACATTAGCATTATGTTAACCACGAAAACCTTTAACAAAAACGAAATCACTGTGACGTAGTTCTCATATTTACGGCGGTATCTGGGGGAAAAAATGTATGTTTAAGTTGTCGCAACCCGCATAAAACAAACGGATGAGCGGGTACGTTAGTCGTTTACTTTGGAAATTGTTTTCTACAGTTGTTTTCAAGTACGAATGTTGAAAAACTCATTTTTGTTAAGCGTACCGATACATACAGACTTAATTGTTCACTTAAAAATAAAACTATCACTTGTTATTTAAACGTGACTTCCTTCTATGAAGCTCTTATAGAGCTTCATAGAAGGAAGTCAC
>JAUMHP010000010.1:1676377-1698100 GCA_032361065.1 Enteromius trimaculatus | reverse complement strand
ATATATTTATATATATATATTTGATATAAATATAAAACATATTTATATTAAATAAATAATACTATTTATTGTGCACATAATAAAATACATAAATTACATCATATGAATTCTCCGGGACTATATAATCAGTTTGACTATAAAGATGTATGTGCTTTCAAGACTGCATAAGTCACTTTTCATCTGTCTCTCCGATCAGATCTGACCTGCACAGGTGGTTGGCAGCATTCCCGAATCCAAATGGCCCCAACAATGATCAGGAAGAAGTCATATATGAAGACTGGGGTAAGTGTGGGTGCTTATTTCTCTAAGTCACCCAGGTTTATGACTCATGTGTGACATGTTAGTGCTTGCCTTTGATTTTGATCACATACACTTGTCTCTACAGATATCTTTCTTTCTAATCATATATGTGTGTTTGTATGGCAGACTGTCCTCAGGTGCAGTGTGTGGAGCAGTATGTGGCAATTCAGGCGGATGAATTAAATCTGGAGCCCACAGAGATCATTAATGTCGTGCGCAAAACCAACGAAGGTGTGTCGAGCAATATCTTCCATTTACTGGAAGCACATCTAACATGTTGAAATGCATTCTAACATTGTTTTTATTCATCCATCTGACGGCTTGTTTTCTTCTGTAAGGTTGGTATGAGGGAATCCGGCTATCAGATGGACAGAAAGGCTGGTTTCCCGTAGCAAACGTACTGGAAATCACCAACGAGCACGTCCGACGGCGCAACCTCCGAGAGCGATACCGTGTTATCCAGGCTGCCGGCATGGTTGCTAAGAAGTATTCCATAGACTAAATATGCTGCATCCTGACAGATCGAGAATTCCTAAAATGGGAATAGGCTTGCTGACTGTAGAGGTTTGATACTGTTTTAATACGGTCAGGAAGTGTTTTGCTGTGTCTCAAACATCCTTTTCAGGATCAGAAATATAATTCTGTTGGAATTTTAAACAAAGAACATGGAAAGTCAGTGCTGTATGGCTTGGTTTTGTACACAAAAGGCGCTTTGGGACTTAAATCTCATTGAAGTGTGTCCATTTTATTCAAATGTTCAGTTGTTTTGGATCCTAATATGGAATGCACATTGTTTTAGAAATGTGTGTGTGTGTGTGTGTGTGTGTGTGTGTACAGGTATGTGTGCGTGCTTCTAATTTTTAACACTGCTTTCAAGAACGTCAAACTGCTGGAATTCCAGTTGAGCAAAGCGGAAGGTTTAAATGGTGCAGTATGTCACATGACAACATACCCCATGATCTGATTGGTAGGCTGGTACAAAATATCACATGCACTGATCAAGATGCAACCTGCATGACCAGTCTTCAGTTTTTAATGAAAGTGCTGAATACCCACAAATTAACTTGTTTACTATTAACAAAATGTGTGTGTGTATTTTTTATACAGTTGGACAGATAAATCGATTTGTCAACTTAGCCAAAAAAAATGTCTATATGTAATGACATGAAAGAGAAATTTTCATCTCTGGGTTAAAAACTCACAGTGTCACAGTGTCATGATCTGCTCCAGATATTAAACACTTATGATTCATGCTTATAATTTTCTGATGTCTCAGAAACAGCATTATTCCAGTGTGTAAACTTTCTCTGAATGTGGAATGCTCCATCAACACCTGTTTTGTAAAACTGTTTGGATGTGTGGGAATAGGAGCTTGTGTAAATGTACATTAAACTCTAAAACCATTTGATATATGGAGTAATTGTATTTATTTTATTATATGTCCTGAGAACAGTCTAACCTTGGAAAGAAACAGCATAAACAACAACATAAAATTTAAAGAACATCTTAAATAATGAATGGATGTTTTTATTCTTGTGTGTGTGTGTGTGCGTGCATGTGTGTGTGATACATTAAGGTTTCACATATCATGGTATAGTAAGTATATGGAGCACACACCTAAAGAGAAAAACAACTTGTGGGGCGTTTATATGGCTAAAATAATTATTTTTGTGTACATAAGATTTTTATAACAGTATAAAAGAATACTTACATAAAGTACATATAAGTATTAGTTGTCTAGATTGCTCATAATATGTGTTAATAAGGTGATATTAAATACTTAATGAATTAAATACAAATGAAATAGTTTGTGGTATAATTTTTGACATTTACGTCTTAATAAAACCAAAAAAGATAATGGATAATAAAGCAAACATAAGCTGCTTTAAGCTGGTTAATGTTCATCTTGACATATTACTGATAATATACAAGCTATGTTTAATTTCTAAAAGACATTTTGCTCAAGAAGCACATGTACCACAACATCTGACCCTGGACATTATAATAAAATGCCTTTTGCTTGCTTTTATTTACTAAATACGAGCTCTCAAGGGGTTTTTCAGACAAAATGTAATATTTGATAATATAAGATCCACATGCCTCTGGCGCCATCTATTGGTCAATTTACATTAAATATTTGCAGTTATATTAGGTTAGGTTATTATGGTTAATTAAGCTGATGTGAAAACAAGTTTTTTCTGTCTCATATAAAACCAGTAAAAGGAACAGTTTAGATCTGTGACAGAGTAAACATGAGAATGCAGGAATTTATTCATATGAGCCAAAACATTTACCTATAATAATTGGTATTATCAAATGAATTACATATTGTATATACTTGTTCATATACATTGTAAAGTTCTTTATCAAAAATGTTTATTACTTTTAAATATTTGTATTAAATATTACATTTAATAAAAATATCAAAAAGCTCGTGCTTTTATTTTGGTGGAATTTCGCTTCCGGTTTGACAGCGTAAGGTAGTATGGTCGCTAGGGGCAGCGTCTAGTCGTGTTGCTTTTGCGGAATTCATCTCGATCACCTGATAAACGCAGAAATGGCTGGCCGGGTGAGTATATCTTTCTGATTAAAGTTGTTTTGGTGTCGCACAGACATAACTTGTAACTTGGACAGTCCACTCAACACTTACACAGCTCAGTTCCATTCATACGTGCTGTGTTTGCACACGTCATTCACACTCACGCAGTACCGGAAGACAAGTTCCACATCACATCTTATGACTTTTCAGGAAAACACTACTTTGCAGTGTTGATAAAGTCACCAGGTTATTTAATAATTAATGTGGAAGCGACAGCTGTATTTTCATTAAAGGCGTCTGAAGAGTGATTTTGGCAAATGCCTGTTAAAATAACTGTGGCTGCTGTCATTACAAATAGTTCAATCACGTGAATGAGAGTTATATATAATAGATACGTGTTTGACAGGCAGCAAGGTTATTGATTTATGGATATTCAACTACATAAGTGAAAAAAATACAGTATGAGGCTTTAGTTGATGTTATTTTACAGTCGTGTGTAAAGACCTGGACATGCAGAGGTCTGCAGTTTTTATTATTAACTATTATTAATAATTAAATTTGTAAAATATAAATATCAAGTGAAAAACTGAATTAATGCAAATACATAAATAAAGCTAAATAGGGCTATAAATAACAAAACTAGGGAAATAATACAATTTATTTAATGAATATATAAAACAATTATTAAATACCTATAAACTAAGTATATAAACTACTCTAAATTATAAGTAGACTTCTGATATTACAAGAAAGTTAGTTGCTTTAATTTTTTTGTGTTTATTATTTATTTAAAAGCAATGAGAAAAGTTTATTTTAGTCTGTTATTTGCAACGTTGCATTTGCAGTTTGTATTGACATTATTATTATTATTATTATTTTTTTCCCCAAAACTTTTACTATAACAGGAAAAATAAATGACCTGAAATAAAATTTTAAAAGATTATTTAGAATAGTGTACAGATAAAAATGTTCTCAAATCTAGATTTTATTTCTACTAAATTTACTGGTTTAAATAATAATAATTATAATAATAAAGCTTTTCAATGTGGTTTCAAACCTTTGTACCCCACTGTGTGTGTGTTGCTTGTGTGTCAGGTGTCTGCTTCTGCTGTATCACAGAAATAGGATAAGTGGGTCCGAACACTGCAATATGCATTAGCCAGCATTATATATTCAAGGAGAATGCGTGAGATTGAGGAGGTCTGAAATTCTTCTCATGTTAATACCACACCAGGGTTTAATGAAGCCCTTCAGTAATCCTGTAAGATCACGCAGCGTTACTATATGTTCTATGTTATAGAGTGAGCTTCAGCTGGTTTTACAGAAAAAGTAATGGGCAGATGACTCCTCACTATTGACATATGTGAATAGTGATGTTTGGTTATCATAAAATTATCTCTATTTTGCGCTAACTCTGTTAGACAAGTATTTATGATATTAGTATCATTTCACCACCTCTTCGTGCTTCTCTGTACAGCTAATGCAAGCGGCGAGATGCCCGACAGATGAGCTGTCTCTCACAAACTGTGTGGTTGCGAGTGACAAGGACTTCAAGTCTGGGCAGTAAGTAGCCTTTGATGTGTAATCAAACAGAAGCAAGAGATGTGACTATATACACACTGTAAATGTATGTCAAATAATTTTCTTTTCTTCCTTTTTATTTATTTGTAGACATTTGACAATTAAACACATAACATTACCCGCTCAGAAATTTGTGTTCACGGTGAAAACCCACCCAAGCGTGTTGTCAGGAACCATTGCTTTCAGTCTACCTCAGGTACACTTTTGTGTTAACAAAGACTATTCTACCATCCTATGACACACAGTATTCTCTGAATATGTCTGTATGCTGTCTGCCTGGTGAACTGCATTAGTATGCAGATGCGTGAGATATACTTTTATTGTCAGCATGCTTATTTCTTAATGTCTTGCATTGCTTTTGCCTGCTTCTCCTTCATCTCTTAACATGACAGCAGCAAGACTTCTCAGGTACTACAGTAACTTTCTCACAGTGGTCTTATTTTATGGCATGATGTGATATTTTATCAACAAGAGACCAAGAACTGAAACACATCTAGGGAAACTTTTAAGAACGCATTTCGTTACTGATGTGCTTTACAGTAAGACCATCTATCAAGAGAAAGTTATACAAATATAATGTATTGCTTTTAGCAGTAGGATCTTACAAATAACAACTGTAAAATAATTGTGTGGCCTGTAATATGTGACCCTGGAACAAAAAAAACAGTTTTAAGTCGCTCGGGTATATTTGTATCAATAGTCAAAAATACTAATACTATAATTTTTTTTATTTTTTTTTTGCCAAAAATCCTTAAGATAGTAAGTAAAGATCTTTTTCCATGAAGGTATTTAGTCAATTTCTTACCGAAAATATTTACTTAATTTTTGATTAGTAATATGCATTGATAAGATCTTCATTGGGATTAAATTTAAAGGTGATTTTCTCAGCATTTCGTTTCCTCTGGACCCTCAGGTTCCAGATTTTCAGATAGTTGTATCTCGGTCAAATATTGCCCTATCCATCCAAATCATACATCAATTAAAAGCTTATTTATTCAGCTTTCAGATCATGTATAAATCTTAATATCAGAGAATTAACACTCACGACTGGTTTTGTTGCCCAGGGTCACATATGCTAAAACACATATAGGCTAAATGCAAGATAATAGACATTCATTGTTTTGCTCTCTGTGTCATAGAGGAAATGGGCAGGACTCTCTCTAAACCAGGATGTGGAAGGTATGTGTGCCGTTTTACATAATTAACCTTGCAACCAAATGTGATTGACTGCCAACTAAATTTATTTCCTGCATTTGCTGTGGTATTATTTGTTAAAATAGAGGAAGGGACAATATCTATGGATATTAATTATGTTTTAGTCGGTGAAGAATTTTGTTTCTGAAAAACCTGCTTTCAGTCAAAACAATTGTCAGTTAATTTTGCTTAAATGTGAAGTTCCCAAAAGAAGGTCTTTTTTGCTCACCACAGCTGCATTTATCAAAAATATATGAAAAAGTAATATTGTAAAAATATAAATATGACTGTTTAATAATTATATATATATATATAATGCTAAAAATTATATATAAATGCACACACATATAGTATATATTTAAAAAATATTTACATGTATGTATTTATAATCATATAATTCATATTACAAATTTTATATATAAACATAACATATTTTTCTTAAATATACACATTATTAAATATATGTCTATTTACATATACGTAATTAATATACACAGTGCAAACACATGTATTATGTAAAAATAACTTTTATATATATCTATATAGTATAGTTCAACAGTGACGATTTTCTTAATGCAAACTTTTGTCTGTTGACTTGTTTGCAGTGAGCGTCTACAACTTTGACCCATCGAGACAGTACGTGGGAACCATGACGTTAGAGATCGACTTCCTTCAGAAGAAGAGCGTTGACAGCAACCCATACGACACTGATAAAATGGCGATTGAGTTTATCCAGTTTTTTACCGCACAGGCCTTTAGCAAGGGACAGAATGTGAGCCATTAAAGTGCTAACAAAATGAATGTCATATCCTCACTTAATGAAGTATTGTTAAGTCTGTTTTGTCTTCCTGACAGTTTGTCTTCAGCTATTGTGATAAGCTTTTTTCACTGCTTATAAAAGATATCGAAGCCATGGATCCCAGCATCCTTAGAGGCGAGCAAAGCTCTAGCAAAAAACAGAAGGTAGCTTTAATTGCTTACTATTAGATCTACCTTTTCATGTGTTAAATGAGATGTGGCGTCAATATTGTTTGTCTCTGTTTTTATGATCTTTTTCAGATCGAGATTGGTCTTTTGCACGGCAACAGTCAAGTGATTTTTGAGAAATCGGAGAGCTCGTCTCTCAATTTGATTGGTAAGTATTTAACACACTACATTGAGGCCCTGACATATCACATGTGTACGATCCTTCAGAATATTTTCTAATCCCTCAATCACTTTTATTTATATAGTGCTTTAACAAAAATGATTGTAGCAAAACACTGAACATTATTTAATAGGAGAATAGAGTGATGGTAATGTATAATGACGATAAACTATTTATTTGTTAAATGCAGAGATGGTCTCTGTAGTCAAAATGACGATAATCACTAGAAATCAGGTTTCCACAACTAAGCAACCCAGAGGCGACAGTGGGAAGGAACCAAAACCCCATCCATGAGAGAATGGGGGAAAAAAACCTTGGGAGAACCAGGCTTAGTTTGGGCCAGTTCTCCTCTGTCCGGATGTCCAGCACCTAATTTCCAGTTCAATTTTAAGGGCATGTCAGATTGTGCAAAGGTTTTAAAGTGTGTGTGTGTGTTTGTGTGCATTTGGTTCGGGTGATCTGTCCACAGGGCTTATCTAGGTGTTCTGGTCTCTGGAAAAAGACATGTGTGTCAAACACATATTAGATTTTAAAATCTGTTATTAAAATGAGACAGCAGACATTACACTAGATTGAGTGATAGGAAATAATTTTTTTTTTGGTAAACAACAGTTAAGGCATGTGTGTAACAGATTAATCCATTTCAATTCTATGTTGTCTAGTCTCTCAATTAGTGGCTTCAATTCGATTCGTTTCAAATAGCGTAACAACCACTGTGCACCACTAGATGGCAGCCAGAACACACGTGGTTCTACTTCAGCTACCTCACTTAACTGTCACCTCTACTTAAACGTTTTACACATCACTTAATATTTGACATGGTTTAACCAGGATATAACATATATATGTGATTTCTTAGTGTTCCTCAGCTGTCTGTTTTTGCTCATTTTTCTCCAGGAAAAGCAAAGACCAGAGGTTCTCGGCAGTCCATCATCAACCCAGACTGGAACTTTGAGCGAATGGGCATTGGAGGCCTTGACAAGGAGTTCTCAGACATCTTCCGTCGGGCCTTCGCCTCACGAGTCTTTCCTCCAGACATAGTGGAGCAGATGGGTTAGTCTAATCTCCTCCTTTGGCACTTTAAAGTGAAAACTGTACTGCTACCTGCTTTATAAGCACTAGCTTCTTTTCTTAGCTTGAGGTATCAAGTGGTGCACTAGTTATCACTCAAAAAACAAAAATGCCCTTGTTTCTCTCTTGGAAAGACATGTATGTCTTTTTTTTTTTCTCTCCAACCACATCCCTCTCAATTTAAGTGGCCAGTGAGGCTGAAGCACAGCATGTTGTGGACAACATGAAACACACAGTCTGAGAGACACAGGACAAAGCCAAAATATATAAAAGTTTGGATAGACCCTCCCAGTACCTCATCCTACCCATAAATGAGAGAATTGCTCAGTTAGAAAAAAAACATCCTTATGTTGTCTTCTCCTTTGCCTCTGGCTTACAATCAAAAGCCTAGTTTGAATTATCTCCTCAGACTGTAGTCTGATTGTGTGTTTATGATTTATATTCCGCTTTAAGCAGATAAACAATTGGTTAAGATGCTATCCAGCAGACACATTCCCATCAGATTGACTCCTGCAGCGAAAGTATTATAATCACTTTCAGTTGAAACCTCTGTCTATGTTCCGTTCTCAGCCCTAGTCACCGGGTGTCTTATGCCAGTAATTGTGAACAAGTGTTCTTACTTGTGTGCATAAAAATGTTCTCACACTGAAATTCGTGCAGATTTGCAACAGGTGCTGCATAATGAGGAAGAGCATGTCAACTGTGAAAAATGAGCAAACCGTCTCTATATATGGAGTTTCCATACAGTGCAGTTGTGGTGTACACACACCAATACCTTTTTTCTACATTTCTACATTTGATTGTGTTTTGTATTTATATCTACTCCTGCCCTATAACATTTTGTTATTCTGAAACAAGAATGATTTATTTCTTGTGCTGCTTAGTGGTTGCATTTCTAATAATTCTAACTAAATATTTCAGCATAACACAACCCATCTTTTCTAAGGCCACCAGAAGTGTGTGGTATTTGTGTACATGTGGTTTCAGTTGGTTTACTCATAACTGTTAACACTTAGTTTGTGGTTTAATTATCATTTGACATCATTCTGAACTTGCCAAACTTTGCACAAGAATGTTTAAATGTGCTAAGCCAAGCATCATTATTAATGTTGCTCATTTCTAAGAATTAGGAGTTTGAATAAACCCGTGGCAAATAATGCACCAGCAGCATTGCAGCCTACCATCAGTCTTTAAAGGGTTTTACCTCTACGGGGTTCATCTAAATAATCTAGAATTGTGATCTTTGTTGTTTTACAATGAAAATGAACAGTTATGAAGAGTGTGTTGCTGTAAGCTGCTAGATGACTTGATCATGCACACACACACACACACACACCGCACACACACGTACACATACACAGACATCCTTCAGAGTGCTGTGTGTGTGTGTGAGATGACCTTTGTGGTGTGATGGCTGCAGGAGTCGGCCTCTGGCTCGGGCAGCTGGTTGCTTTAATGAGATGGCGGGTCTTGATAGCGCAAAGGTGAGCGCCTAATTGGGGTTGGTTTTGGAGCGCAGGTGCTGAAGGAAGAAGGTGCGGGTGTGTGTCTGAGTATGTTATTGTCTCACAGCGCTTGGGTGGGAGTTTACACCAGTTCACCCAGTTTCTCCCAAAACTCCCACCAGCTAAAGGTCATTTCAGTGTGTCCAGCCACAGCCTCGTTTTCTCCTCTGTGATGAGTCTGGAAGCCTGCCCTCCCTCAACCGGAGTCTGTCATCAGGTGTAAATGGTCATACTGATTCTCATCTCGGGCCTGCTGGTTATCTCCAGCCTTCCCGCTCTCTCCAAATGGCAGCCAGCAGATGTTGTTAACCAAAAACAGAGCTCTTGTCTGAGAAATGCCATTGCTCATCAAAAAGACCCCTGTGCTGCTTTGAAAACAGATGTATTAGACACTTGGCCATACTTTTTGTGTGTGCTATCTATATTGGAATAACGTTTTATTTTTGTTTTACTCAGCAAGAGTATATTAAATTGATAAAAAGAGAGAGTAAATGAGTTTTTAGTGTTACCAATGATTTCAAATAAATGCTGTTCTTTTGAACTACCATCACAGAAATATATTATGGTTTAAAATGAATAATTATTTAATGAATGAATTATTTTTAATAATAATAATAATAATTATTATTATTATTATTATTATTATTATATAATGCAGTCAAATTATTAATCGCAATTAATCACATCAAAAATCAAAGTTTTTGTTTACATAATATATATGTGTACTTAGGGGTGGGCTACATTACGACATGATCGTGGACGATAAAAATGTCTCCACGATCTGCTTTTTAAGAAATATCGTAGTCAATATGCTGTACAAAGCGACATACATTCACATCAGAGTTAACTCAATGATAGAATTTCACTCACCAGACACAGCACTTATTCACAATCACAAAAGTACATTATTCACTTTAAAGTCTTGCTGATTAAACATTTCATGTGTGTGCTGTCCAGATGTGATTTTCCAGCGTGTACACCTGAAGCGCACGCACTACAAGCCTGTCAAATACCGCATAATTACTGAACTAAGATATTTATCACATGTGATTGTGGTAATACTGTCAGAAACACACAGCGTTAAACACAGCTGCTTGTGTCTAAAGTGAAAGTGAACAATCAAGAGAAAAACATGCCAGTATATTAGATTTGTGCAGCTCTTAAAGGGACAGAACTAAACTTGAAGCTTGCCATTAAAGGGATAGTTCACTCAAAAATGATAAATGTCATTATTTACTCACATGTTGTCCCAAACCTGTGTTAATTTCTTTCCTGTGCTAAACACAAAATAAGATATTGTGAGTAACCAAACAGTAGCTGGTCCTCATTGAATTTAATACAGTGTTTAACAGAAAAAAGAAACTCTTTCAGATAAAAATGAGCTGAGAGAGTAAATGATGGATGTAGTGTAGAAGTATATAGTGTTTCACCTTTCATATATGCAAATTAGTTTGTCTGTACTGCTCAGTAAAGTCAATGACAAAATCATGATTAAAAAAAAAAAAGGCAATATTGCCCACCCCCCTACCTCTGCAATTTGAATTGTGATTTATATATTTATATTTATATATATATATTTATATATTTATATCACCCCACCCTTATGCGTATTGTGTATATTTTTATGTATATATATAAATACAAACACATGCATGTATATATTTAAGAAATATATTTTAAATATATACTGTATATTTGTATTTATATAAACATAATATGTAACTGTGATTAATCACAATTAATCATTTCACAGCACTATTATATAATTATAAAATTTGTTATTTTACATTTGAACGATTTTTACAGCTTTACTGTATTTTTGATCAGATAAATGAAGATTTGGTGATCATAAGAAATAAAAAAAACTTGGAATAACATTGTATTTACTTAACATAAAAGCAAAACTGATTAGATTTTAAGCGTTTTTAAATGTATTCAAAGTGTAAGGAAAATATATGTCGCCTTTTTACTTGGGTTAAACCACATGACATGAGTTTGGTATGTTTTAAACCTGTTTACTAAAAGACTTCTCCTTTTATATATTGTTAACACTCTTATACAGTTTGTCATTTATGCTTATACTATTCTGTAATGTGTTGTCTATATTCCATATCCTCTGGTTTTGACTCTTTCCACAGGCTGTAAACACGTGAAGGGGATCTTGTTGTTTGGGCCGCCCGGCTGTGGTAAAACCCTCATGGCGCGCCAGATTGGTAAGATGCTGAATGCCAGAGAGCCGAAGGTGGTCAACGGGCCAGAGATTCTGAACAAATATGTGGGCGAGTCAGAGGCCAACATCAGAAAGCTGTTTGCTGATGCAGAGGAAGAACAGAAGAGGGTAAGAACCCAGGAAAAATGATGCTGGGAAAAGAGATTTAATGCAAATGATTAAACATTGCACACTAAGGAAAAACCTCCATTCTGTAATGCACTTCACAAATCACTGTTATCTTAGAAAGGCCATACAGACATTTTGCACAACCTTAGATTCATCTGGCTCTGTGATGGAACCCACCGATATTTGACACTTTAAAGAAAGGTTGCTCTGTCAACATTCAAAAAACAAATCATGGCGAGCAAACTTAGGTTTGTACGAAGGATGCTGTTCCCAGTTTTGGGCCCTCCAGCAGCTCTACAAATAACTCCAAATTGCTGAAATATACTTACTGAATTACTGTAAATGGCCTAGTGTTTGCTTAGAAACATTATCATAGTTAGTCTTTTTTCCAAGGGTGATGTGTCGAGAAGTGTTGGCAGTGAACTGCTGGTTCTGGCCGTGTTTGAGTGTGATGTTGTGTTGGTAGACAGTGTGACTACATGACGTTGAAGAGCTCACTCTTCACCTCTTAATGAGAGTGTTCGGCTATCTCTAACCCCTCACCCTGACTCACGGGAGGCCACGCACACTCATACTGGCCTCCCATCTGTGCTAAATGTTACGACCTAGCCTCTGACAGCCTCCTAGATGAAGACGATAACTCTTAATTGTGAGCCATTGTCACTGAGTTTATACAGTCACAGTGCATTCACCAGCCTGGCATTTAAGCAGGGAGCTCATACGCACAACTTTTTAAGAGGACATCAAAACAAAATTCTAATTTTAATGCTTGTTATTAAACCAAAATTTATCAAAATGCCATAGAAGACCCATTTTTTTGGTCGAAATGGTCCTGTAAAGAACCTTTAACATTTGAACAACATAGTTCTTTGACTAGTTCTTTGACCACCTTTGTCTAAATGGTTCTTCGTTGAACCATAAAGTCTAACCCATCACTGAAGTAAAACAATTGAAAATGGAGAGAAAATCTTATGATGAAATAAATGTTTTTCTCCAGTACATGCTGGCCACAATTTTTTTAAGAGTAAAATATATCTGAAGTATATACCCATCCTTATTCGCATTACGTCATTATGGACATGAAATTATCCAGCCCTGGCTTCCTGTTTCAAAGAAATATAAATAGAAGGGAAAAAGAAGTCCAAATTCCCTTAATCTTCCTTCACATAATATATTTCTGATGTGCAGCAAAATATAATTGAGCTTCACAACTTACTGAAGTGGCTTTAAAAAAAGAGCTAGAGCAGTAAAAATGTAAAAAATAATTAAGAATTTCCAATCAACATAAAATGTTACGAAGCTGCCTGAAAGTGGACATGTGTCTATATTGTCCTAATGCATGGTGAGAACGAGAGTTTGAGTGGCTGAAGACTCTATAAAAAAATGGTCAAACAGCTCCTACATCACCACATGTTGTTTGGGTGGGTTTCCAGAAAAATTCTCCTCACTCATCCAAAAACAAATTCCAGCATGTTCAGTTGTCAGACAGGACTGGAACTACAAATGGCTTCTATTATCAGATGAAACTACAAAAATGAGCTTTTTAGCAGCAAACACTCAAGATGGGTTTGGTGAACACAGGGATAAAAAGTACACCATGTGTATAATGAAATATACTGCTGTGTTTTTGATGCTATAGGACTATATTTCTGCTGGAGGTCCTGGACATCTTGTTTAGACACATGGCTTCATGGATTCTATCAAATACTAACAGATAACAAATCTAAAACTGACTGACTCTGTTAGAAATCTTCTAATTGGCCATGTTTGGATCCTCTATCGGGACAATAATACAAAACAAACACACAAATTAATCACCGAGCACAAAATGAAGCTTTTGCACTGGCTCTTCCAGTCCTCTGACCTGAACCCTGTAGAAAATGAGTGAAGTGAACTAGAGGAGAAGCACCATCATGGAGCTGGTATTTGATCTCTTATCAGGTGTTCTTCAAACTCTTCAGTCATTACAGGAGAAAAAGGGGTTGCTATCTTGGGAATAGGATGAAGCAATAATTGGGTGCCAATAATTATGGCCAATACAAACTAGAGAAAGCATTTATTTCACAATGAGATTTTTCCTCCATTTTCAATTGTTTTACTTCAATGATAGGTTCGAATTTTATGCATGTTTTGTATAAAAGATTTAAAAAAAAAACCAATATATTAATATTACAAGTGAGCCTTCATATGACAATTTTTAAATTATGCAAACCCTGTTACAGTTTTGTTTCAGTCACTTTTTTTTGCTTTTGAAGTTGGGGGCCAACAGTGGACTGCACATCATCATATTTGACGAAATTGATGCCATCTGTAAACAACGTGGCAGCATGGCGGGCAGCACTGGGGTCCATGACACTGTAGTCAACCAGCTACTGTCTAAGATCGATGGCGTAGAGCAGCTTAACAACATCCTGGTCATTGGTGAGAACTTCCTGTGAAATCAGTCAGCATAAAGAATGACAGTTCTGATTTTTTTTTGTTCGTTGATTTGGCTTTGTTTTCACTATTAAATCATACTATTTTTAAGGAATGACCAACAGGCCTGACCTGATCGATGAAGCCCTCCTGAGACCGGGCAGACTGGAGGTCAAAATGGAGATCGGTGAGAACTGATTGGCTCTTTTCAATAGGTCGCATAATCAAGGTTTCTGAAACAACCAGTTGTCTAATCATCCTTCACCAGGCTTGCCTGACGAGACGGGCCGTGTTCAGATCCTAAATATCCACACTGCAAAAATGAGGCAGTCAAACATGCTGGCCAAAGATGTTGAAATAAAGGAGCTTGCTGTTGAGACCAAGAACTATAGTGGAGCAGAGCTGGAAGGGCTTGTTCGAGCTGCCCAGTCAACTGCCATGAACCGTCACATCAAGGTCTGATCTCATCATCTCATCCACAATGCACCACCACAATCATTACTAATTATGGTTGATTTAAACAAAATCAGTTCTGAACTCTGGTTGGAACTTATCTCAAGTTACGAAATTGGTTCATAATACAAATAAAATGCTGTTTACATCAGCTTACAGCAATGTTGTGTTACACATTTGAATACCAGCTAAATGCTGTGGTTTTATGTGAATATCAGAAAAGATTGTTTCAATGCTTGAGGTAGTGAATTGCAAACAAATTCAACATTGCTTTGTATGAAAAGTTTTTAGAAGCATTTTAGAAGCCTATGGATATTTGTGAAGCTAGACAGAGTGTGCGTGTGTGTTAGCAGCTCACACATGCTCATATTTGATGGTGTTGACACATAATGCTCCCCTATTTGATGGAGTTTACACAGGTGTAATAGGTCCGTCTTTCTCTTGCTTAAGACCTTTAATGTTGATTAAGTGGACGAGTTTGAGGATCAAGCTGTGTGTTTTTGTTTCTGTAGGCCAGTACTCAGGTGGAGGTGGACACAGAAAAGGCCCAGATGCTTCAAGTCAGCAGGAGTGATTTCTTGGCCTCTTTGAATAATGACATAAAGCCTGTAAGTCCATTCTGCTGTACTATACTACTCGGTTTGTCTAATATGTTGAATCAAATGCCAAACTTCACTATCAGCATAAAGTCTGGCCCACATTGCAATTCACTTTGGCGAAGAACCACCCACTTAGATTTAAGGTTGTTATTATTTACGGCCAACATGTCAAATAATGTTTGGTGATTTATTTTGTGCATTCTAAACCTGGGACTGAATTATAATGGCAAAGTTTTTAATTATAATGTATTACTGAATCGTTTTAGCAATGAATTTATTACTTTTAGTATTTAATGCAGTTCTATCTGTTTTTCTGTAAAGGCTTTTGGTCATAATCAGGAGGATTACTCAAGTTACATCATGAACGGTATTGTGAAATGGAGCAATGGTGTGTCTGACATACTGGGAGATGGAGACCTTTTGGTGCAACAGACCAAGAACAGTGAACGCACACCGCTAGTAACTGTGCTTTTAGAAGGTAAGTCTTACATACAAACCTGACAGACAGACAGACAGACAAATACACTGTTAAGGTTAAATAAACACAAATATAGTAGCAGTAGAGTGACAGACATCCAGTGTTACATTTCCTTTTTACTGAGTAAAACACATTCTGTTCACTCTCTTAAGTTAAGCATGGAAAAGCTGGATTCAGTTTAATGAATTGGTTTGGACAGCAAACAAGTTTTTTTTTTTTTAGCTTTTTTTTTTTTAGCTTTTTTTGTAGCAGTGCACAAAATATTATTGTTAGATTTCTTAGTCATTTTATAAAAATAAATGCAATTTAAATTAACCAGTTCAAATTTTAAATCAAGAATAATATATTTTGGTAATTCAAAATATTGTCTTCTTATCAGTCGCTTTGCTGACAACTGTTATGCTGAGAAGCGTTTAGAGGGTTATTTTGGCAGGAAGTAGTATTTTTTTGATTTGCTATTTATTTATATTATTTATTTACCTCACTTTTTGGGAATCCCGGCTTCGCTGTCCATATCTGCATTTTACATTTTTAATATAATTTATAAATTATTGAATGATTAAAAAAAATTACTATTACTCTTCTTATTATCTACTCTAATTACAATATTCTATTGTTGAATAAAAAATATTACTATTATAATAATGCTTTTTCACTGTATAATAAATGATGAATATTTAAGAAAAGTTCTGTAAAGTTTTTTTTTTTTTTTTTTAATTTTAATGATTTTTATGCTTCTTATTACTAGTCTGGTAAATTAGTGGCTTTTATTTTCCTAAATGCACGTTTTAAAGGACCCTAACCCAGATTAGATGCATTTTGGAGCAACATTTACTGTGAACAAAGCTGCTCTGAGACACTGAAAACACTAGATCATGAGCTGCTAACATGTAAATGAACACAGTGCTGCACTTCACTATGAAATGCTTATTTAATTATATTGCAGCATTTGGTATTTGATGATTGCTTGTCATTTCTTTTTTCTTTTGTTGAATGGTTTAGACCTAAGGAAGGGTATGAAGATGGCATCTAAGAGCTATTAGCTAACTGTTCAAAAGAATAGCTGACTGTAAATTTATGAGTAACAAGTTACAGTTGCACACATACACTGCACACATGTGCACACAAACACTGAGGGGATAGCATTCTTCCCGGCTCTTGTTCCCTGGTTCACACAAGCAAACATGCACCATAATGCTGCAATCTGATATGACTGAGAGTGTGAATGCTCTCCGCTCCCTCAGGGCCTCCTCACAGTGGTAAGACCGCACTGGCAGCCAAGATCGCAGAGGACTCCCAGTTCCCCTTCATCAAGATCTGCTCTCCAGACAAAATGATCGGCTTTGCAGAGACCGCCAAATGTCAGGCCATCAAGAAGGTAGCAGCCTCGTCGCCATTGGTTAAGGCATTACAAGATCTGTGCGCGTTGAAAGCAGTTGTCTTGGGGCATGTTACTGATGTGATACTTCAGCTGCTGGCCTTTAATAGTGGATTTATGGTTTTCATCTCTTTAGATATTCGAGGATGCCTACAAGTCCCAACTGAGCTGTGTGGTGGTAGACGACATAGAAAGACTTCTGGGTGAGTCTGTTAATGCACTTCTTGTCAAATCTGATAATACGTTCAAAAACATTTATGTGTGCTCTTTTATTTATTATTTATATGGATTCGGAGGGGCTGTATGTACTCTTGTCTTGTTTTTGTTGGAGGCAAAATACAATGTAATGCTCAATACTGTCTTCTCATCACTGATGTTTCTCCACTTCACAGATTTTGTTCCCATCGGGCCACGCTTCTCTAACCTGGTGTTGCAGGCTTTGCTGGTGTTACTGAAGAAACCTCCTCCTCGGGTGAGAAAGTTGCACATTCACACCAGCTTGTAGTACTGCCATCAACAGACAGGGAGCAGCACCTCCTTTTCACCAAAAAAAACATCGAAAAGAGTCACTTACTGCTTTGGAGCCGCTCAATACATTTGTTCTTTGTTCATAGACATATCTGAATTATTTTAGTCTGCTATTATTTTTTATTATTTAGTATTTTGACCTTAATGTTAGGGATTTTTAAAACCTCTAACCCCAAGTATAAACCTAAATCAATGGTTCTCAGTCTGTGAAGGATTTCTAGTGGTCCTAAATAAATACAATTATTGACAAGTTACCAATATCGAGTGAGTTGCTGTGGTAGTCATAACATTAAATTAACTCAGCAGGCTAAAATTAATATGTTATAATGTTTTTGTTGACTTATTTTGCACATTATATGGCACGTTGTGTGTTGTACTCAGCACTTTAGTTAATAAGCAGTAAACTCTTTTAAAACCCACTGGTTAAAAGCAGCAGGCTAGTTCATTTCTTATAAAAATAAATGCATAATAAAACAAAACAGCTGTCCAAAAATGACACTAATTGAATGTATATTAAATCGTTTTTACATATCCATTGTTCAAATATTTATGTTATTAAGATTATAAAATATAATTCAATAAAATATAAATAAATAAATATCTATAGGAAGATGAATAATAATTATTTTTACACACACACACACACACACAAATATATATATATATATATATACATACACACATACATCTCTGGGGGGGGAAAAAAGGGCCCGCTGTAGAAAAATCAGTCTCTTTTGGGTTTTATTTTTAAAACCGTTAATCTCACCAATACACCACCAATACAACACAATGCACATTTGTTTAATTTTCTGGGAACTGCTATATTTGAAATATTAAGGATAGAAGCAACTTGAATCCACTGCAACACTGAATCCTTGTGCCAGTAAAGCTAGGATTGAGGCCTTTTTTCTTGATTTAAAACCTTTCTTTTCACTGTTTTTGGCATGTTTAGTGTTTATTTATACATTTCTAATTACTTTTGAAAGACTTATAGCATTTTTTCCTACTGGTCACACTGCAAGAGGAAAGTGTTGATTACAGCAGTGCTTTTTATACTTTTTCCCGTTAAATACAATTGGATTCAGGTGCTCACCAAATAAACACCTTAATAAACAGAATGAAGTATGTTTGTGTAGAAATTTAACAAAGGCTGGCATGAAGTGCTTGTCATACTCAGAGAGATACTGATTTAGGAGTAAATTGCAGAAAAATATTCCACAAAAATATGAAACAGCACAACCATTTGAGAAAAGACTCAAATCAGCACATTAGGATGATTTCTAAAGGATCATGTGACACTGAATATGTAATGATGCTAAAAAATCAGCTTTGGCATCCTATTTTAAAATGTATTCAAACAGAAACTTATCATAAATTTCACGATACTGCTGTATTTACTGTCTTTTTGATTAAAAAAATGCAGCCTTGGTGAGTTTTGAGTCTGTGGTTACCCCCAAATGTTTAAGAACCTTTAGTTAAACTTTGGTACGTAACTTGTACCACACCGTTAGTATTATGAACACAAAAGACACCTCAAAACTTACTGTGAAAAAACATCCTGTTGCTATTCTAAGCAATCACAGATATGTATAAACACGGTATCAAAAATTTACTTTTTTTTTTTTTTTTTGCCCGATTAATTTTTTCTTTTCCTTTTTTTTTCATAGCATACAGGTCCCCCAACAAGTTAGTGTTGTGTTGTGTCTGCCTGCCTGGTGGCAGAGAGTGTGTATGTTGAGCAGGAATAGGTGCTGTGCTGTGTTTGTAAGGTGTTTTGAATAGCTGAGGGTCTGTTCCTCCAGATCAGGACTGTATAGAGCAGAACTCAGCAGGGAGCCGGGTCTTGGGTGAGTTGATAGAAAGGGTTTGTGAGAGAGCCGAGACCTGGCAGGCCCGCTGCCTGTGTGGCACCTCATCTGCATGCACTAGCATATACTGGGCGCCACAGGGGGGAGACCCATAATCCCCTCTGCTCGCTGGGGCCTCTGGGAATGGCCCACCTCTTTACTTCACGTAGATAGACACCATATCATGACTGTAGTAGCACATCTCAAACCATCAGTGTTTTAAAAAGTATAACTATGAAACATAGTCATTTTACACATTTGCTTGAATTATATTGCAGGGTCGTAAGTTGCTGATTCTTGGCACAACTAGCCGGAAGGATGTTCTGCAGGAGATGGGCATGTTGGACTCTTTCAGCACCACAATTCACATCCCTAACATCTCTAGAGGAGAGCATCTCATAGAGGCCCTGGAGGTGAGAGAAAGCTCAAGAGATAGAAAAAAAAAAAAGATCCGCAGTTGACACAGAAGTTTAACACTTAACTTTATAAAGCCTAGTGTATCACATTTGATTGTGATTATATTACATTTACATCTACATAATTATCTACATACCTTTCTGAAAAGCTTTCATTGTACATAATCAATAAACACAACATGCCTTCTGTCATTTGAGTGCTAATTAATATTGATTTAGCTAGTAAAAGTAACCAATAATGGTACACAAGTCTCTTGCTGTGAAATCTTTTCCTGGTTTTCTTTTTATAATTGTACTGATTTTTATTTATGGTTTTTTTTTATTTTTTTTATTTTTTTTATGTTAGTCAATCTAAAATAACTTTTTTATTTTGTACTTAATATTTCAAGATGAACATTTACTGAATGAAGCAACTGTACATTTGTACATCTCTCAATAATCAGTACCATAAAATTAAAACGACAGAGCTTTGATCATAGAAATGAAGCATTTAAATGGCTCATATGAGAGATGATATCAGGAGATATAGAGTAACTCATATATATTATAAATATATATATATATATATATATATATATATGATAATAGTGTTATAATATATATAATGATACTAGTGTTTAAAATTTCATCTTTATGTTTGGCCAAGTTTAAGCTCCATAAAGTCACCATATGGGCTATGAAAATATTTTCAGATTTGTGTCAATCTTTACAGTGTTAAAGCACATTATTTTTATCATAACCATAACCATAATCATGAAACAATAACAAACAAGAAACATTGAAAATATTAGAAACATTGGTATTTTGCTCGGTAATGTAAAACTTGTATGCATTTTAACATGCGATTTAGCAGTCCACATATGTTTTAGGGGTGACAGTAATAGGTTTGAAGGGTTAAAACAAGGTTCTTGAAGAAAAAGAAATATAGCTGTCTGTGTTGCAGTCAAATCATCTTAAGGAGACAGTTAACCTAAACCAAAAAAAAAAAAAAGCTTTGCTCTCCCACCTGTATGACAGTCTTTGGTAGTTCTTTTCAAATAGGTGAAAGTTAATGGGGATTTGGTGTTGTTTTGAACCTTTTATTGTGTGGGCAAACATATTTACCATTTTTCAGGAATGTTTTATGTTTGGAATGATATGAAGGTAAATAATGCTGGATTAAAAATGTTTTGGGTGAACTGTCCCTTTAAATCTCAAATGTTAATTTCAAATTCTGACTATAGTTTTGATTATTATCTGTTTTCTTCTGTGTGGTTCAGCTTCTCGGGGGCTTCCAGGAAGAAGAGCGAGCAACTATTGCAAAACAGGTGAAAGGACAAACGGTGTGGCTCGGCATCAAGAAGCTGCAGATGCTCATTGAGATGTCACTGCAGGTGAGATGCTGAAAGACCTTTTCACCCTGCGGGTTGTCTAGACGACTCTCTGAGTCACAGCTTTTCCTGCGAAATCATCTGCGGTTTGAGTCAATGTCAAATTCAATTACTTTATGACATCGTAATGAAAACAAGCCCCTCCAGATGCGCCTTCTCTCTCGACACACACAAGTAAACAGAACTCCATATTCCTCATCTGCATGTAGTTTGGTGTATATGGCCTGCTTCTGGAGTTGATTGAAGCCTTTCACTTTCCCAGCCAAAACAGACTGTTCTCAAAAATGCTGCAATAATGTTAGCTGCTTGATGCTGTTAAAATGATATATTATTAAATATTAAAAACAGTGCTGTCAAATGATTAATCAGAATTTATCGCATCCATATTAAAAGTTTTTGTGTGTGCTTTGTACATTTGTTTTGTATATATAAATTCAAATCCATGTATGTGTGTATATATATATATATATATATATAAGAAAAATATGTTGTTTTATATATTAATTATATTATATATATAAATTGTCTAAATATAAACATACATGTGAATACATGTAAATATAA
>JAUMHP010000010.1:1642962-1676277 GCA_032361065.1 Enteromius trimaculatus | reverse complement strand
AAGAAAATGATCTGCCACCCGCAGTAGATTTTGATATTCTAGGTATTATCAAATGGCCAGAGTTTTGAGAACGCAGCAGTTCATAATCAGTTCATAATCATGAACTGTAACATGATGGGCGCCGCCATGTTTGTTCGAGTCCTGTCAGTCGGATTTACAGCACGCAAATTCAGCAATTTCTCCCAAAATACATGATAGTAAGTGGCCGGTGAACTGGGTTTGAATTTGGCAGCTATGCGACATCACCGAATGATCTAAATCCCATATGTGGGACTGTACTCCCAGGGTCACGGAAAGAAAAACCCCATATGTGGGACCATACTGCTCAAAAGGTTAATTTTACAGAATTAAACACAAAAGTATAATATATAATATATATATAATAGTAATATAGCCTACTGTAGTACAAGCTATGATTTAGCTGTGCGCAACAAACGGCAGTATAAAAGCACAGTCGGCACACTCTATTCCTGCTCTGCATACAAACTCTTATGTCCGCAAGACCGCGCGGAACACAGGAAAGTGAAGTATACCCGGGCAGACGCGTTTGGTGTGAAAGCAGCGTAACAAGCACATCTGGCCTCTGCCCGCGCGAAACCGCATGTGACCTGCTGTGAGTGATTGCGTGTTATCTCGAGACCAGACGAGTTATTCTCGTCTCCTGTCCTTGAAAATATAATTGGCTGAATCGTATAAATGCTGGATTAAGATCGTGTGGGGGGTTGAATCGAGATTGCAATCTTTTAACGATTAATTGTGCAGCTCTACCATGTAATAATACTGATTTATTCTCAATATGTGTTCTTTTATGTTAATGTTGCAAGCTGTCTTGTGACAATGTATGTTGGATCTGCTAGCAAGAGGTAGGCAACAGGACATCATGGGCCGATTTACGACTTTCTGTTGTCTTGAGGCCTCTTTGTGGAATTCAGCTCCTCATGTTTCAATGTCCGATCAAATCTGAAGTGTCTGATTCACTCTGATGCACTACAGAACTATATCTTTAATGTTCGTTTTTAAATGAAATGATACTCTAAATAAGAAACTAAAACTGCCAGAAGGTGTTTGATTCATTCATTCATTTGATTTGTTCAAACGACTGATTCATTCAGGAATTAATTAAATGGCTCACTTTGTGGAAAAGCTATTGAATAATTAGTTTACACAGTTCGTTCAATCAGTATTCTGTTTCTCAGAGACACACAGCAATTCCGCTATGGCTTTAAAGGTACATTTTTTGTGCAAAAAGTTAAAAAAAATATAGTTCTTATTTATTGAACTGTTGTAGAAACTCACATGTACACTCGCGGTATGCTGCTTAAGTGAAATCACTAATAATGAAATATAAATATGAGACAAAAACTCTGGGGCATAACTGCTTTTATAAAGTTGTTACCCTGCATCATATTTTGTCAACAGTCTTTCACTGTATAAATGTACAGTGTACAGGTCTGGGGGCGGGGCCAGTGGGTAAACTGCATTAAAATAATTAATTTTGTTGGGTTATTTTTCATAAATAATTAATAAAGTTAATGTCTTAAACTGACAGCCCTTATAAATAAATTTTTAGTCTCAGTTGTTGACTGCAGAAGAAACTGCAGATATGCTGTCCGTAAGTCATAGCCAAGTCTCGCTTTCAAAAAATACATATACAGTGGCCAACATGTAATGCTGTAATTGCAGCTCTGCCTCTTGAGTACTTATAATTACCTCTATTCTGACTCATGTTGCATGCCTCTTACTGCATACATAGAATGTAGCTCCAGATGCCAGGGCTACTTGGCTGTTTGTCCAGAGTTTTTACATGGCTGACCTCTAATCCACCCTGAGGAAACTAAACGCTGTGGTTTTCCAAGGCTATCAGCCTGCATAACTGGAAAGCCAGACCTCACACATGCATCTCGTTCGGTAAAGGCGTGATGTGTAAATACATTCATATAGTCTTCAGTGGAAATAAATTGTTGCCTGTTACAAAAGCCAAAAGTTACAGTCACTCTTAACTCTCTGTCTGTGTCTGCAGCCTGAGGACATTGGACAGTCTCCGGTGGCCCCCACATCAGACGGGGACAAAGTGGATTTGGAGGCCTTCAGCGAGTTTACCAAGATCATCACCCCAGCCATCACACGTGTTGTTGACTTTGCCAAAAAACTGCCCATGTTTTCGGAGGTAAGTGTGCTATTAGGTTTTGCTTTTGTTATTTTTGTTTATTTTACACCCTGTTTGAGTTGTGTAGTAATTATCTTGTCAAATTAAGCCTTGTAATTAGAGGATATTAGTGTCCATTGCCCTAATTAACAAAACAAAAGCTGCTGCTCTTCTTAAATTTGTGTTATTTTTAATAGTTGCCAAATTATTCAGCTGAAATCCTAACACGTATTTCTGGAATATGTCAGCGTGGGTGGGTTTGTATGTATGTGCTAGCTATCATGTTAGAATGAATTGTACAGTTGTGGCTTTGGTGAATGTGTGTGTGATATTGCCACATTACATCAGTCATAGCTATAGTGGCATTCACTCCCTATTCAGCATTCACCAACTCTCCTTTTAACCGCAAGTGTGAACATTCTTGCATAGTAGACTACACAACACCCTTATGGCAACAAATTTATTATTGTCTACACCATAAATTCACCCCGCCATCCACAAATATCCACAACCTCTCGGGTGAGCGCTATGCCTCCTGTATTTTCCATATTTTGGAATAAGCACCCCGACAAACTGTAACGCGAAAACATAATACTGAACAGTACTAGACTTTTTGTTGCTTTTGTAAATGATGTGAAACGTTTTATACGTCAGTGTAAATTCTACTTCAGTCTTCTGGTTTTTTTTTTCCCTGTCCTCAGTTCCTTTTAGTCATCAATCTCTGTCAGTATATAATTAGGGCTGTCAACGTTAACACATTAATGTATGCATTTAAGTTTATTTGTAAGACAGTGTAATTTTTTTTTTAAATGCATTTATATAATTTGACATTATAACTACTTCATGCTGTGCTATACAAATATTAAAGAGTGGTCAAAAATGAAAACATATTATATTTTAAGGTAATATTTTATATTAGCACATATCACCCACTATTAAAATACAAAATATTTTGTTGTTGTATTGTTTAATTATTTTTTTAAAGAATTTACTATTTATTTAGTTCTTTTATTCTGGGTGTAAATACTAAAATCTATACTGGCATATATATATATGAAGGGTTTATTTAGAAAAATGGATAACTCCGTTTTAGGCAATTTTCAAAAATCATGTATTATTTTATTGTGTATTCCATTTCATCTCAATCTAACTTTAGTTATTTGGGTTATTGGGTTATTTTGATTGGGTAAAAAAAGAAATTCTAGCTGACTAACACAAAAAAATGCATTAAAATATGATTAAATTGTCTGTTTTCGCAAATAAACTCTACATATATATATATATATATATATATATATATATATAAAAATATATAAAAATTAGTAATATTTGTAAGAGCTTACAACCATAATAACATTTTTTGAAATGTATTCAGTGACTCTTTTTCAAGTTGCTTAGCAGATTTTATGCCATTAGGTGTAATAAGCATGTATTATCATATGATTTCTAATTTCTGTAGCTGCCTTGTGAGGATCAGATCATCTTGCTGAAGGGCTGCTGTATGGAGATTATGTCCCTACGTGCTGCAGTTCGGTATGACCCAGAAAGCGAAACCTTGACCCTGAGTGGAGAGATGGCTGTCAAACGAGAGCAGCTAAAGAATGGAGGGCTGGGCGTTGTGTCTGATGCCATCTTTGACTTAGGCAAGAGTTTGGCGCAGTTCAACCTTGATGACACAGAGGTGGCCCTGCTGCAGGCCGTACTGCTAATGAGCTCAGGTGAGAGAGGTCATATTAGAGTAACATTAAAGTAAAGAAAGAAAAAGGGATTTGAGAGTTCTGTTCTGTTCCTAAAGCTAGTGTGCTGCCTCCCTGTCTGTTGTCTACTTAGGCAGCTGCCTCTTATGGTAGCATGCTAACTTGAAATAGAACATATACGTACAGTAGGCAGCAACTCTGTTAATAATAACTACATGACATAAACAGCACTCCTCGGATGAATTGGAATCCAATGAATCCCAATAGAGCAACACCTGGCTGGTGGAAATTTACATTTAAGCATTTATCAAAGATTTTATATAAAGACCTGTATAAAAATGTGGTTCTCCATTGAGGTTTTGTTGTTTAAGATTCTGTATACTTGCAAAATGAAAGTAGTTGTTTGAAACTTTTCATTAAAAAATAGAGCGATTTTGACAATATTATGTCTAAAGCATATGTCAGTTGATATTTGCTAAACTTGTTATTAGTCTAAACTTAAAATCGGTGATTGGTGTATTATTTTTCATATGCATATGCTTACATATGAGATTTGGTTTCTGCGTCTTCCTGGTCTGTGTTTTTGATCAGCACATTCTAGACTTATTCAGGAGATGCATGATAGCTCCACCTAGCCCAGCGGTTCTCAATCCTGGTCCTCGCGAACATGGTGTTTGATAAATATTGTAGTTGTTGAGAACTATTTCACCTTTGTTTTGTGTGAAAACTAACATGTTTTTTGGAATAAAATATTTGCTACAATCCTTTAATGGTTCTATAATAAGTATTGACTTTGCATCTTTTCTGGTTCGTCTCATCAGATCGAACAGGCTTAACATGTGTGGAGAAGATCGAGAAGTGTCAGGAGATGTACCTCCTAGCGTTTGAACACTACATCAACTATCGCAAGCACAACATTCCTCATTTCTGGCCCAAGCTGCTGATGAAGGTGACGGACCTGCGCATGATCGGAGCCTGCCACGCCAGTCGCTTCCTGCACATGAAGGTTGAATGCCCCACTGAACTCTTCCCCCCACTTTTCCTGGAGGTCTTTGAGGATCAGGACGTGTGACGTCCCAACGAGTTGCGGCAGGAGAATCAACGTTTTGTAACCCGTGTTCCTCAACCCGTCTCACCCCTCTCCATGCACCAAACTCACCAGCAGCAGCTGCATTGGCAGGGGTCATCTTCAGAAAGGCTTTCATACGGGGGTTTAAGTCTACAACTATTTTTCTTTTCACAGAAAACTCAGCCCTCCCTCAATCACTAAATTCCCCACACGTGGCCCTTCTGTCTCGGCATGATGTCTTATACTGGTTTACCAACATCTTAGACACAGAATATACATCCACACATACACACACACTCCTGTAAGTGTGCTTACAGATGCAGTACTCATGCGACTCAAATGAGCTTGTATGCATTTGTACACGTATAGACTGCACTACTGTCACGCCACCACTGGAGGCGCCCTCTGCTAAGACTGGATGACAGCTGGCATATAGATTCCTCCGCCAGGTCGTGAAATGGTCAGTGCATTTTGTTGATTGAAATCTCAGCGTTCTCGTGAGCTTAACCGTCGGTATCTCAAGCTTCGCGCTAACATGGATCTTCTTTAACAGACCTCATGATTCTCTTTAATATTGAGCCTGTGTGTGAAGCGGGAGGAATTTTTTTGTGAACCAAATCAGGTGCTATATTTAAATAAAGCTACTCAAATTGATTTGGGACTTTTCGAGAATATACTCCCTCCCTTCTCTGTAGGACAAGGACCGTTAAAAGTTCTCGGTTGCCATTTTAGTGCTCATTCAGGGGTGCCACTCAGTGACTTTGTGTGCGGTTCATTATTGCCATTGTCTGGGCTTATTTGTGGGCTCCTAGAGCCTCTCTTTGTCCCAGGAAAGTCACGCAGAGAGAGAGAAAATCCAGGCACCCCTACACCTCCAATCCGCACTGATTTGTGTGTTTTACAGATGTCGGGAGGGAGCCAGTATTAACGTACTCCCAGACCCAATGCGCACACACACACAATGTACTAAAACACACACCTCAAAACTCGAATGCCTCATTCTTACTGGATGCACTGCAGTGCTGTAGTTCTGGACTCCATGCAGGGCTTTGAGAGTTCAGTCCAGCCCATCTGTGTTCCGCTCAGATGCTACTGTTGCCCGGTCTGTGCGAACACACACGCACACTCCTGACGGGCCATGGCGGACTGGCTATCGTTGATGTTTTTCCTTTGTGTTGTTTTGTTTTACCTCAAATGTGGGCACACCTTTGGCTGGCTGTGGCTCTTAGACTGCCTCTGTGCTGACAGGTTCTACCTCACCTCTGGACACAGGGCAGCTACCCTCAGCCACACACACACACACACATACATTTACACACACTGACAGCCAGGATAGAAACACTCACAGCCACAGTTTCTTCTCAGTTACGTTGAAAAACCACTGTAGACAGGAGGGCCTGCCATTCCTCATCATAGCCTGTCAGATTTCTCAGAGGTCTCTTCACTCTGGGCTGAGAGAAAAAACAATTCTGCATAGGCTTTTTTTTGTTTCTTATTGTGTGGGACCAAGTGTCACTTTGATTTCCGTCAAAACGTGCCGCTGACTACGAAGAGGAGCCATGGAGAGAACTACAGATGAAGGACCCAAGGTAGCCAGGCCTGAACCGAATGGGTCTATCCCTGTTTCCTTTTTTTTTTCAATACCAAGCAGTAATTTGCAAAGCGGAGCTAGGAGTCGGCTGGTTTCTTCATGGTGAGGCAGGGGATGTGGAGAAACTAGCAGTTGAATGATAGCACTTAGCTTTGAAAGAGCCAAATCTTCAGAGACGATTCAACCCCTGGCACCTTTAAAGGAGTTTTTGCACTAAGGCATGATGGTTCCCACCCTCCAGCTCCTTCAGTCAAATGTTTTCCAAGGACACGCCCCCAACCTCTCTGTCAAACAGAGGCCACACCTTCATGTGCTCCTGAGCACGCCCTCAGAGTCAGTATTAAGTCAAGCTACGCCTGCAACAAATGACGAAACACGCAAACACACATTCGTGAACAGACCTCTGCGTCCCCGTCCCCTCGAAGCCAGAAGTGGCTTGAGACGAGCACCCAACAGAAACGGGCCTTTCCTTTGTGAGACAAAGGAGCGGCCGAGCCATGCAAAGAATGGCAGCACCGAATGAATGTGAACGAGGAGCAGCAGAATGACAGAGCCAGGATGAGGAGTTGCTCTATAAAGAGGTTCCGAAGGAAGACTGAGCATTCCGTAAACACTCAACATGGAGTTCCATCTTGGAATAGGAGTGACGCAGCAGTGGTTGCGATTGGCTGATGGAGCGAACGCAAGGGTTTCGATGCTGCTTTACCTTCTAATTTTATTTGAGAGAGATAGAAAAGAAAAAAAGATATAATAAAAGAATTACAAACCCAGAAAACAAATAAAAAAATGACTCCTGAACAAAGAGTTCAAATCTCGGAGCTTGAGCTGTTCGTTTCTTTCTTTTTTTTTTTGTTTTGAACTGAAATGTGTGTGTTCGTTTTCGATGCTTAACTGCTCTATGTAAGAGAGAAAAACAACAGCCGTAGTCACTTTTTGACCATGCGTGCAGTGTAAACTAGAGAATTTCACCTCTTTTTCACCTCACTATAGTTTGTAATGATAAGTCGACTGCTCTGTTTGTCAGTGTATCTGTCCTTCGTCTTTTTATCAAGAGGAATTTACAACAAGAAACAGGAATATTTTCTTTTTTATATTTTGTTTTCTTTTTTATGAAAGAAGACTTAGAAAAAAAAAACATGAGAAATAATGCAACAGAAACTGGAAAAAAAAAAAAAAAAAAAAACTGAAACACAATCTACTCATACCTCACACAACACAAAACTTAAATGAACTTGGGAGGAGTGCTTATCTGCGTGGCACTTGTGTCAAAGTGCGCCCAGTGCATGTGTTGAACTGTACGATGGGGTGTATGTGCGCATGAGCGCTCATGTGATCGCGGAAGCACACGGCTCCCTCCTTCAACCTCGAAAACCCATCTGTTTCAGATTTGCACCAGTTGCATGCATTAGCCTCCGTTTGCGAATGGTGTCACCAGCGCTGACGCGACGGGCCGTGATGGGAGCGGACGGGACGCGGTGTGGCTGGAAGGCTGGAAAGGGAGTCGTGTGCATCCGTGACAACAGAGAGCGCTCCGTGGTATTGAATGTAGCTGACAGGACTGGGCTGGAACCGAGCCCGGGAACTAGAACCTCACTTCAGGTCACCAGCAAGAGTGGACAGTGCTGTCAAAATGATGTTACACACAGCTTACTAAGCGTATATTGCCCGCCTTCAAGGTGCAATACTTGTGTTTTGTTTTGTTTTTCTTTTTTGTATTTTTACAAGTCTTTTGGCCATAACCAAGGATGTAAATACGAAACGAAAAGATATTGAAAGATTAAATCACTATGTGTTAACCATATGCAACTGTCACATACTGGATGTCGAGGCCAGAACGCAGCCGGCTAATCCCCGCCGCTTTTGTAAAGTAAATCTGCTTATGTAGCTCTGTAAATGCTTCACGCATCTGTACGTGTGCTTTTGTGCACTCGCAAACGTGCATGTTCAAAACAAATATGAAGAAGTGCCCCATGAAATTAACAATCCAACCCTGTGCCTCCGCAACCCTCTGCCCCGCACTCAAACTGCTCTTTCCGACAGAGTAGCTAGACGTACGTATGTTCGCTAGGTCAGATCGCTGGTAGAGACGTACTGTAGGTGGGTATGGTCTGGTATCTTACTAGCACTTATTAGCTGGCCTCGCTACTGCCAATCAGTTTCCTCAGAGGAGAACAGTAGATACTGGTTTTGTTTTTCGCTTTGGTGGTGGTGTAGTTTTGTTTCTTGCCCTTTTTTTTTTTTTTTTTTTTTTGTACCAAATTTTGTGTGTTATGTTGTCTTTATGTTTAAAGAGAGACAAAAAACGCCCAGAAGCAAGAATGTCTATGCAATGCTAAACCCTCTGATAGCATGATGACTGTGTCATTGATCCCTAATTAGCGGACATGCCTCTAAACACTCCCCCTCTCAGTGTCCCACCCACCGCAACTGCATGAGCCTCAGTCGGTTTGTCTGTTCATCAGTCAGTGTCATAGTCAAGGGAAGGATGGCCCTAACTGCTGCCTGAGACCTGCTTTGTCAAACCTCACGAACATTTGAGGGCGCTAGTTCAACGTTCCACTCATCTCCGATGATGTCATCCGCTGTCGAGGGACTGCATTTGTGTTTCTATGTATGTGTTTGCGTCAAATGCTCTCATGGTTTGGTGGATTGGTACTACCCGGCATTTAATACGTTTTGTAGAAACAACAAAATACCATTATTCTTTTGCGTCAAAATTATTTCCCCTCTTAGCTGTGTAACTGAAGATCAACTCAGTCAAAGCTGAAGTGTGTCTTATTTTTTCTTAAAATGCAAAATGAAGTACTTTATATGGTAAAATACCTGATTATTAAACATAAATTGCGTAAGTAAGCCATTTCTAGGCTGATTTCACCAAAAACAATGTGTATGAGGCCAGCTTGGCAACAGCTCAACCAATGGTGCGAGTTCAAGGCGGGGCTATCAGTTTTATATAGCCAATAGCAGAAGAGGGGAGTGATTTGGAATCCTGCAGTTCCATTTAATGGCACTAGTGGCACAGAAATCTCACACACTTCAGCTTTAACACAGTATGCGAAACCCCAAATGAAACAAAAATAAAGAAGCATGCTATATTTTAACATTTGAGTTTGATTGGCCACCACTTTGACGTCAACGCCCTCATTTTCTCAGTTTCCTTTGATTGTGTCTTCATTTGATTAGACTGTGTTTGTGAATATGAACAAGTGCTCATGTGCAAAATGCACCCAGCCATGAGAGTGTGAGCAGAGAGCGGGGATGATGTCCATACCACAGCTGTTTTAAATGAGACTGGAAAGGAAATCTATTGAAGGATTCTCTCAGGTATCAACAAAATAATAAAAGACAAAAAAAGGAAATATAACAAACTTTTTTTTTTAATAAATGTTGAAAAATTCCAGCCATGCCTTCTTGTTAGCTCATCATTCTTTGCTCTCTGAGTTGAAGATGTGCTTTCAGTGTTTTTGTCATGTGGTCTTTTTTTTTAGTGTTCATCAGTCTCTCTCTCACACATTTCTCCTGCACTCTCGGGGCTGCTTCAGTGGGGCTCATGAAAAGCCTGGTGAGAACACATCTCTGCTTATCTAAACATTAAAACAGCAAACCATCATATTTCTGCAAAGCATAGTTTGATACACAAGCATGCGGTGGAACCAGACCCAGTCAAACCTGTTCTACTTAAAGGCGCACTCACTATTTTTTATTTTCTTGTCTGAAGCGCTTATAACATCCTTTTTTATTCATACTGCCACCTAGTGGTGTGGATGAAATGTATAAATGGGCTGTTTGCTGTCAGACGCTATTTTGTTAATGAAAGTTTTCGGTAATTGGTGGGTTATCAAGAAAATTGTGCACCATTCCTGTCATCTCAAAATTATTAGCCTCTCATTCGGCTACTGTACATGGATTTAAAAAAATATTTTTAAAATAAGTGTTCTTTAAATAAAGTGCACCTTTAAAATATGTGAACAAATTACACAATTCATATGGGAGTGAAACATGGAAACACTCAAGTTTCATAAAAGTCAAAGACTAACTGTTTAATCATATGTCATTGTTTTTGCTCCTGACATTGGTTTGGACGTTGTGTGTTCTCTGTGCGCATGCTTTTGTGATGTGAATATGTGTCTGCTGGTGAGTGTGAGTGAGTTTTGTGTGTGTTTGCTATTTATAATGATCCCTTGGACACGCTTTGAGGCTCCACTGGTGCAGTATAAAATCAAACATGAAATATTTCCTGCATGAGCATAATAGTTCATGCTGAAAATACAGTGTCAGGTTGGAAAATTTGAGAATAGCAGAAAGGGAAATGAGGTCAATAATTTGTTTTAGGTCCATCTTTAAATAGAATCACTAATGATTTTCCTGTTGATAATGGAAAGCTCCACAGTTTTTTTTACTCTTGCTCTTGCTCACACGTGTGCAACAGATTCATTAGCTGCGTTAGCATGTTTGGGCTTTTTTGAAGTTGAAGGAGTCTGAGATTTCTACAGTTACCAACGGATGTAATTATACATTAACTGTCAGTTTACTTGGAAATGAAATTTGGCCGTTTATGAAAAATGGTCCTGGTTAGTTTCAATATGGCAGGAATATGAATAAGTTCACATGGAGATATTTTAGTCAGATCTTTCTCTGGGCTTTGGTTGTTGTTTCATGTAGCTATTCAAGGCCAAAATGGTCGTGCATGCTGTAAATTAGCTGTCATCCACATTTCCATTTGCACAAGATATGACGGTTCAGTCTGAATTTTCTGTGTTTAGTGAGATTAAACGGGCTGCTGGTATTGTGTACAGAGATGATTCTGTCAAGCCATGAGAGAAAACTTTATGCAGAGACAAGGAATGTTTGCACACTAGTTGCACACAAATGCATGTAGCCAATCACACAAAAACATTTGTGATGGTAATATTATGCAAAGAAAGCTATCTCGGGATTCTTATGCAATGTTTGTCAGGTTTCACAATGGGTGCTTTTGGTTCAGCCTTGCTCAGGTTTGCTTTCAGGACATTTTGTGTGGGATGTTTCTAAAATGACATACAGTACATAGAGTAAAATGCCTCCAACAGCCAAGGTCTATATAGAAGGGTTGATGTCTCAAGGCCATCTTCTCGCAGTTCCATGGACATTAACAGGCACGCACACATCTGTTTTGCTGTCATGTTAGTGCTGTTTCCTCTCCCTGCTGTTTCTTCTGCCAAAGCTTCCACATGTTAATTTCATTCAGCTTCTCTTACAGGATGTGCCTGATGCTTAATAAGACAGCAATAGAACCTCACTTTATTTTGCACCATTAGACTAGACAGTACTGTTGATTTTTTTTTTCTAAGAGTTGACATGTGTAATACGATTGTGATAGTATTAGTATTATTAAATATAATAATAATACTAGTAAAAATAACACTGCTATCAGTCAGGTTCATATTTACGTATATTTTGTTTTCAGCAAACAAATAAAAAGATGGAAAGCAGGTTTCTTAAAGTCTGCGTGAAATCAAATTTGACTATATTTTGTTAGCTCACATTGCTATTTTTGTGGCGAACAATTAAAGGCAGGGTTAGCGATTTCTGGAAGCCAATGCTGATATTCGAAATCACTAAAACAAACATGCCCCTACCCCAAAAGAGTCTCGCCCCTATTTTGATAGCTCCGCCCCAAACATATGTAGCCTACGAAACCCAAGCAAACAATTAGTTCTGCTGCATTCTATTTATGACAAATCTGAAAATGCTCCTCCCCTCTAATTTGACGGCCCTTCTCTGATAACGTGAGTATGACGGCTTTCTACATCCAATCTATTCACAGTAGAAAAAAACAAGCCACGCCTTATATTTTCATCACATTCTACTTGAAAATACGAAAAATAAAATGGCTCACAAACTTCCAGTTCAAGCAGACTATAAGACTTAATCATTAAGACTTAAGATTTTGTGCAGCAAGAGTAGCAACGCACTTTTCATCTTTTTTTTTATTTTATGATGAGCAACATCCATCTTTAGGGTGCAATACTGCCACCTACGGTGTTGGAGTGTTTCTAGAAATTGCCATTGTGGTAAAAGTTAATTTTGAACCCTGTAACTAACTCTTTTCCTAAAAACCAGCAGGACTGTTCCATTATAAACTTCGCTTTTACGAGTAAGTCTCTCCACGTTCAGCGGCCGGGCAGCACTTAGCCTGCGTACATTAGGAAGTTACAATTAACTGCTGTACTGCAATCAGTCTGAATGGGTTTCAGTTTTCCCTGTCATTATTATAAGCTTTAACACAGAGTGGGGAAACCTTAGAACTGCAATCCACGAATCAGCAGCAGAACTAAAGGAACTAGAAGCCGGTGTGATGACTTTTAATAGCAAGCTAGTTCAGAACTCCACAGTGAAGTTTATTTGGACCCCTGCTGAAAAAGAAAATCTGTGTTACCTTGTGAGTACAGTGTGGTCAAAATTGGATCACTTTTCTGTATTTTGAGTAGCAGAAAGAAAGTCCTTTCCATTTCTATACTGCCCATTTTCTTTTTCTCTTTGAGAAGATAATACGCTTTTCCATAAGCAGGTGTAGATATTGATTGCAGTAGACAAAAGCTCATACATTTTAAGGCTTTTCATAAACTGTGTGCTGTGCATGATTTGTGTTGTATTGTATGTTCTTGTTTGATTTTTCAGCTAATGCTTCGCTTTTCTGCCTTTCTGTTCTCCTGCCTTTTTGCACCTTTTGAGGCCTGATTCAAAATCTACTGTATGCAGTATTACATAATAGATATATATTATTACCTGGTCTACAGCCAGTGATATTCAGCACGGCAAATCGAAAAAATGTTCTGCAAAAGGTGGACAGGTCTTTTGGAACTTGCACACATTGATCAGTTTGCAGCAGCTGTAGCAGTTTTCTGGTCTTTTTTCTTATTTTTTTCTTTATTTTGTTTGCAACCAAGAGCCTTTTAGAGTGAATTTAGCACTCTTAAGGACTCCAGAGACAATATCAAGTGTCAAAATGGCAGTTTATTGAGTGCACACAGAGATCAGACCTGCAATCAGACCTGTCTCCAGGGCTTGGCTTATTGTTTAAAGTGGGTAGGGGAGGCTGAAGTGATATGGTACTTGATTTCTCAGATATAACTTTACCCACAAAACCAAATGTCGTTCCAAGTACATTTTGCACTAGAGTTCTGCCGTTTGGTTGGGTTTTGAGATTAGATGTGCTGGTGATATTGAACCATGGTGTTTGTGGAGTATTTTCTCTAAAAAGGTTATGCATGGACAGCAAGGAATGTATCTCGCCAAACATAGGGACGTTTAAGGAATGACCTCACATTATGCAATAAAACGGCTAGAGATTTGGCGAGTGATTTGAGTGTGGGCTTGCTTAGGTTTGCTCATAAGGCCTCAAAGGGTGCTTCAATCAAACCTCTCCATTTCCTTCTAAGTTTCTTACGAAGCTCTCCAGCACCTGTGCTGGTTCCTACAGGACATAAACCCTGCTTGCACACTGGATGATTTGAAATCTGCATGCATGATTACTAACTAACAATAAATGAGATTTATAGTGGGGGGGGGGGTAATTTCCAGTGCTTCTGGACATTTGGACGTTCTGCAAAATTAGTTTGTGATCCAGGTGCAAACAAAAGGGTCCATGTCTTTACTTTCTCTCTATTCCAGCTAGCACTCCCTTTGGGCTCTAAATTACATGTGCATGTCTGTTTTTGCTGTCATGTTTGCTCTGCTTTTGCTAGTTTTCCGTCTCAGTGGTCCGCTGGCCACATGCCACAGTTTCCATATGTTCTCTTGGATGATGTACCTGATGCGTAGGCTCAAACACAACCTGTACATTTTCTTTACTAATTCTGGAGGGAAAACGATTAAAATATGTCGAAAAGAGCTGAAATTGGCAGTTGAAAGCAAAACATTGCCAAATATGAAATACATTTGATTTGTGTGGGCTTACAGGTACAAACCAGAAGTCACAAAAATGCAAAAATGTATCCAAATTTAAATGTATGCAAATTGTTTGTATAGTATTGTTTACTGTTGACACAGACATGGTGCATTTGTGGTTGAGGAAAAAACGTAGCCTAACTTGCGAATAACTCTAGCTTCACTGTGATCAAAACTCACATCACATTTTTACAGTCTGCAGTCACTCAGGAGTTCTAACCAATCAGAGGCCAGCTAACAAATGATTGGTTGAGAGAGCTGGGAGTCTGTTAACCTATGTGGAGATATCGGACTACACCTCGTTGTAATCGTACTGGGTCTTGAGGAATCTAGTCACATCGCTTGGATGCAGCTGAAGATGCACGGTGAGCCTGGAGTGCAGGAAATTGATCAAATGTAAAGCTGCTTTGCAGTAGCGTTCAATACAGAGTTGGGAAGATAATGTTCTGAGAGTCTCTGCACGGCATGTTTCAACCTTCATCTGATTGGACCAGGTGCAGGAAGTCTTTAGGATCCATTCCCACCTAGTACGGAGGAGCAGGAAAGCTTATGCAAGTTCTGGGCCAAATGGACATGTGTAACTCAGAATATCTCAACAAGAATACACTCGAAACCTCTAAATATCTACTGTGATCTCCTCTCACTCCACCACACCTCCATCACGCCAACCACCTGTTCACCCCCTGCACCTATCCTAGTCCTAGTTTTTTGGGTGGTGTGATGTCAGGTTTTCTTGTGGTGGGCTGTTTTCGACAGGTCCAGACAATCAGCGTGTTTGTCAATGTCAATGTGTGATTTTCGAACTCTTTGTTTATGGTCAGGATTTTAAAGGAAGATATTTTTATGGTAATTGTTGCTGGTCTATTTTACTATATATTTATGTAATAAATATGTGACTCAATTTACATCCCGGACTCCCTGGTCTGTTTTTGCTATTATTCTGCACAGTAGCTCCTGCTTTTCCTTTTCTGGCTATACAGGAGTTTGACCGAGGTCGCAGAAAATCGCAGGACTGATGTATCGGTTATTTTGATATCGCTCAGCATAAGCCGCAACACTACTAAAGCACTTGATGACAAACCATCCCTTTGAGGACCCGGGTTGCGATGTTCACCGCATGCCAAGAGCAAAGGGAGTGTAACTGCCCTTGGTTGAAGGGGAATTCTGATTATTTGTCCTCCGCACAAAGGCTTGGCAACTGTTGCGGTTTGTGACTGGCCTTGTCAGAGAGCCAGGAGCCAAAGAGGGTCTCTGTGGATGTCAATTTTTATGTAGACTCATTGAAAGGCTGCTCACTTCTTATAAACACTCTTCTTTTAATTTACCATCCCTGTTCAACAGCTTTCTGTATAGAAGCATAGCAATGGCAGATCATTTTTAAGATATGAGAGCGGAATAATGAACTTAATCAAATATAAGTTGTGGGCAAATATAGGCTGATTTTTGTTCTTTTGTACAAAGCTTTCTTTGCTTGTACTTGAACTGAGTGCACTTTTTTTTACAAGGTACAGCTTTCTTTTGTCCCGTCTCTTTTGTACTACGGAAATATGTTTCTCATTTAGTATTTTCCTAACACTGTCTGTACTTTGCAGCTTTGATGTTGTGTATCAGCCATTGGCAAAATCAATCATTCTCGTTCTCATGCTCTCATAAATTGGACCAAAAAGGAATAGTTCACCCAAGAATTATAATTGTTATCCCATCTTCATGTTGTATGACTTTAATATATTCATTATCTAGCAGTGTGTCAAAGCAGCTGTTAAACAAGAGGATCATAAGAACCATGTTTCATTGATGAGTAAATCTTTGAAAGAGAGAATTTTACATTATTAGAGAAGTAAAAAAAAAAGTCATGAATTTCTTAGTGAACACAGATGTTTATAGTTTATATCTTATGTTAAGGATCTCATACAGGTGAGAACTAGCACTTTTTTTCTTACTCGTATCTTATATCATGAGAACATTTAAATAAAGGTCTTAGCAGGATGAAACACTAGTGCAAGGTGTTACTCATTGAAAAATGTGCTTGCTGACTGGACACACAGCTTGATTCCCATTGTGGGTGGAAGCTGTTGTGGAGGCGGTGATCTCACAAAGGCAGCTTTCTGCCCAGCCAATCACTATCTTGCTATGTACATTGATGCTCTGCCCTCTCATCCCACTGCTTTACTGCTCTTACTCTTAATTTTTTTTTCCTCATTCTCTAATTCTCTCATATTCCATTTCAGTGGAATTTTTCCACTCGGCAAAAGGCAAGTGTCCTATAAGAAGAAAATATCTCAAATGTTTCTCCTAGAGAAAAATGAGACTAAATGAAGACTTAAAGAAAATTTCTTCGTCTAAGATTTTTTTTTTTATCTCAACATTCCTTCTAGTTTCTAATGTGACATTAATTTTATAGCGCTGTACTTGCCATATTGTTATGATTTCTGTCAGTGTTCCCCTGTCTAGTGTTCTGTGGACTTTTATTATGAAGAGTGTCTCTCTGCATCTGTTCCCTTGTGTCTGTGCTCCGTTACTCGCTTGTTTGTTACCAGGACAACTCATTAGCTTCTCCCCCTTAAATCATTATGTCATTATCTGGTGTACTTAAGGTACTGTTTATGATCCAGTCCCCCACAAGTTTTCTTTCGTATGAAGTGGATCCATGTTGGGATTTCCCCGTGTACCGACCCAGTCTTGCCTTTTTGGATTGTCGTTCTGTTTTGCCCCTTCCGGACTCTGTTTGCCTACCAATGACCCTGGTTGTATTCTGGACTGTTCTTGTACATTGCCTTCTCTATACCTGTTTGCTGTTGTTTAGACCCTGCCTGTTTGTCCTCGATTATAAAGCTAGCAAATGGAGCTGCACGTCTCAGTTCCCTTCATCACAGAATACTCGGCCGCACAAGGACCCAGCAGCTCTTCTAAGGGATTCAGGTCAGACACAGACATCACCAGGACAATATTCGCCATAAAACATGGTAAGTTACATTTTTCACTAGAGATTCATATCCGAATATATCTGGCTCTCTCCAATTGCTCAGATTTGCCAGATATCATTTTATTTAAAAATTTCTGCGATAGTATCCGTAAACCCCTCAGGTCTCAGCTGAGACGCTGGTGTCCGCTCACAGATTTTTTGGACTCTGCTTAATTGTGCGTGGGTTTTGCGGAAGAGGAACGCGATTCTGGCCTTGCGCTGGCATCCAAAATGGCAGATGTGCGGGAGCGTGATCACGAAATGGCGGATTATGCAGGGTGCAATCACAAAATGGCAGACATCATGCCACTCCGTCACACCGTTGCTGCCTTTGAGAGTCATGTCAAGCCACAGTTGAACATCCTGGATCAAGTCAAGTCACCGTTGATGTTCCGGAGCCACGTCCATCCCAGCAGAAGTGCACCTTTCACCAATTCTCATGTTTCAAATCAAGTTATCACAGATCTCCACATGCCCAGTTGAGTTGAGTTTATCCTTACCCGTCAGGTCAAGTCAATGCCAATCACCACTTCCTCGCTGATCTGCCAGAGCCATGTCACTCCTCATCTGATCATCCAGAACGTCATCTCGTTTCATCTAGAGCCATTGCAGGAAATGGCCGCCAACTCATAGCCATGGCCACCAACCCCAAGCCACTGCACATGATGGCCGCCGACCCCTAACCACTGCACGAGATGGCTGCCACACCTGATCCTTCACCCAAAGTGGAACTCGAGCCACAATCTTCAGCCACCATGGGGGCCACGTCAGCGTACCCCAGCATCATGAGTGTTGCATATGAAAAAAAAACAGGGTATATGAGGCTGGTATCCGGTTTGGTGGACCCCACTTTGAGGACAGTGAGGGCAGCTGGTGTCCCCAGGGTCCCAACACAGGCCATCACAGAAGTAGTCCCTCTTTCCTTTGTGCTCCCGGTCATAGCAGTTGCCTTTTTGAGTGTGAGGGGCCGCTCACTTTGCTCCCAAAACTTCGCCCATCCTCAAGTCTACTCCAGAACCATCGGAGGAGCCGGTCAATGCTACAACCTGCTACAGTTGTCATGTCTAGTCATGGCCATGAAGGCCATAGAACCCTCGTCCTGCCCTGCCACGGCTATTAAGTCCACCATTGAACCCTTGCCTTGCCCTGCTACAGCTATGGAAGCCGTCTCTGAGCCCCAGTAATGCATTGTCACGGCCATAGAGGCCGTTGAACTCCCGTCCTGCCATTTCGCTCATAAGGACCAACTTTGATGCTTCACCCTGCCCGGTCACGGCGAAGGAGGCCACCCTGAAATCTTCATCCTCTCTAGTTACGGCCATGAAGGCCATCATTAACCTCTCTGTGCTCTCTGTTTCAGTCATGCCTGTTCTGCACTGGTATCTTGCGGCTCAGCCCTGGCCTTCTGCTCCCTCTGCTCTGCCCTGGCTCTCTCATGAACTTGCAGCATGGACTGTCTCGACCAACGAGGCCGTTGTTAACCTCTCTGTGCTCACTGTTCCAGTCCCGCCTGCCCCGCCCTGGAGGGCGTCTGTCCCGCCTGCGCCGTCTGCTCCGCCCTGAAGGGTGTCCATCCCACCTGCGCATTCTGCTTCGCCCTGGAGGCCGTCACCGCCATCTGCGCTGGGGGAACACTGATTTCTGACTGTTCCCCTGTCTAGTGTTCTGTGGAGTATGATACAGTCCCTACTGAGTATAGCGCGTTTTCCTACGTATGAAGCATTTTCCTTGTTCCGTGTTTGGATTTCCCCACGTACTAACTCAGCCTTACCTTTTTAAATTATCGTTCTGTTTTGCCTCTTCTGGACTCTGTTTGCCGACTGACCGACCCTGCTTGTATTCTGGACTATTCTTGTACATCTAGTTGTAAGTAAATAAAAGGTTACTCGGGGGTCAGAGAGTCAGATGCTGTACAGGTAATGTTAGAGAATTGCAAAAATAACATATTAAAAAATCCTCTCATCTGTCATTTTTCTTTTCCCCAGATTTTCAGTTAAAGGGATGGTACACCTAAAAATGAACATGTTGTCAACTATTGAATACCATACTATGGAATATATATGATAAATTGGAACTCACTTATTATCAGTTATATTTATTTGACCACATCTATTTGGAATAAACACTGTTCTTTTTAAGTAGGTTTATACATTAAAGTATCCTGAAAAAAGGATCACTTGACCCTCAAAAATATTAAGCAGCACAACTGGTTTGAACACAAATTATAAATTTAGATTTAGAAAGATTTCTGAAGGATCATGTGACAGTAAAGACTGTAATAATGATGTTGTAATTTTAGCTTTATTTTAAATTTTTTGTAGTAGCTTGTAGTAGACATATCTTTTTTTATTGAATTTCTATATATACTTTTTTTTTTTGCAAAATTACATTTTCCCCATATTTCCATAGAAACTTCATTAAAAAACATTAAAAACCTTACTGATCCAAAACCTTTGAACGACGGAGTACAAACAGTACATTGTTTATGATATTATTATTACTTACTACATTATTACCTAAGGTGCACTTATTATTTTTGTAATATTGAATTTAAATCTTAATATATGTGGGGTAAATAAAAAATGAAAAGCTTTCCACAACTGATCACATTCTACATGTCCTGTCCTTTCAATGAAAAACAGAAAAGTATTTCTGGTCATGACCTCCCAGCTTTCATACTGCCTCGTTTGTAACACACAGAAACTGACTATGACACATCCCTACTCTGTCTGTCTGTCTGTCTGAATCCCTCCTCCCTCCCACACACACGTGTTTATAACTGCACACGTATAAACCCATTATGTAAGAACCTCCCTCTCTCTCCCCACATTTCCTCAGCTCCGCTCATGAGGGTCAAGTGAGGACATGCACAGAGAGGGAGAGTGAAAGAAAAAGGGAAACAGGGCCTCCAAATCCTTCCATCTTCTACTTACTTCTACACCACACACACACAAAAAAAAGATCTATAAGCAATTTTGCCTTGTTTCCAGTAAAAAATATTCAGAATTCCTTAAAATTACATACATGACAAGAATAATTACATATTTATTTTTTTTACAATATATAATTAAATATCAAAGTAAAACTTTAATACTTGAACTAGTTTTTATTAGGTATAATTTCATTTTTACTGGAAAACGTTATTTTAAATAAAGAATAAATTTTTTTCTTAATTTTAACAAGCAAAGGGGACATGACGTGCCATATTTAGAGAGCAAAATGTGTTCTGGTGGTGGGCTTTGATTTCAAAAGAGGCCAACTTAGGCTTAGACTGCTGGAGAGGTGAAGTTTTTCTGCTCCCAAATAAAAATACAAACCTAATTTGAACAAAATATGAGTAAAACCGCACCTGCCTGACCGCACTGAAAAACCTATAAAACCAGCCCAGTCTCTACTTCTAGAAGCACTTCCTGACCCTCAGAGTGTTTATGAATGGCTGGATGGGAATATTCTGAACAAAAAGTACCTTAGGCTCAACGGGGGGGCCGAAGCAACGGGGAATGTGTAGGGATGTTGAGAGGCAGACGGACTGCGGGAGGCAGGAGGCCTTGGGACTGGGTCAAGATTTTGGGGATACGAAGGCTGTTTACACGAGGGCAGACTGCGGACTGTGTCAGGTTACGTCATGCCTGCATGCGCTGGGTTATGCCTCTTATATAATACGAAGGGAAAGAGAGAAAAGGGACTTTGTATGGAGTGTTCTCTTTCTGATGCTCATTCTTAAATCTGCTTAGTGCGTCTGTTGCTGAGTCGCGAGATACATTTATCCACTAATCAGTGCTGCTGCTGGGCCGCGTGCATGATCAAGAAGCTTTGAAGCGGGAAGCATCCACGTTTCGCTTCCCAGACGTTTGACCGTGGAGCTTCTGAAATGATCTGATGGAATCATATAGTATTTGGATATAAAACTAGGTTTTAGTGAAGGCAGACTGCTAACGTTAGTTCTTCTGTTGCTCACTGCTCTAAAATGAGGGCATAAACCCCTTAAGCTGAGAAAACCCTTTCGTAATAATTGTACAGGTATTAGCGCTAAGGGTTTTCTTAGCTTAAGCAGAGTCTGAAATCAGGACTTGGAAGGCAAAGCCTGTGTGTGTGCGCTTTCCAGATTATTAGTTTGGTAGATATATTATTAGTTAGATGTTAGTGCCATCTAGTGTTTGTATTAGGGCTCTTCTGTGCTGAGAATACACATGCACCCTAAACAAACTATTAGTATTTAATTAGTATTTTCCATTAAATATGAGGTTATGAACTGCCTTTTTTAACATTTTGTACTACTGTTATCTATTATAATATTGTCAAGATTTTAAAATACATTGTAATTTACTTGTAACTATTTCTGTAATACTATTATTTATAATATATGTTTTTTATGTGTAGTTCCGACCTCCAATCTATTTGAATAAACTTCATGAGGATTGTAGACTCGCTAACAGTTTTGCATGTTCGGCAGTCTACACGAAAACGTTTTACTTACAGTACAATCTCTTATATGTCAAAAGATCAAGGGAATTTTCTTTTCTCAGTTCATGATCCCTCAAGATCGAACTATTAACATTGTCATTAAGGAGACACTTAATTTATTTAAAACCCGTTTCATTCTTCTGTGGAACATAAAGATATTCTCAGAGGGCATATATATTTTTAAGGATATATTTTTGTAGTGTTAGCAGACTGAATTAATGGACTGAAAGTTTAATTAATCTTCATTTAAGATTGAACGCATTGGTAGGGGAGAAATGATACAAGGAAGTTTGCTCCACTTAAATTTAGATTCAGCAAATAACTATAAAGAGACTGTTTTATTTGCTCAAACATGGCAGCAGCAGGTCTCAGTATGGATTCATCTTGATCATTTCAATTGACCTTAACTCTTTAAGATGTTTTAATGATAAACACAAATATTCTGATGTTTAAGCCACAGTTTGGAGGGCCATGTCATTTTATTAGCAAAAATTAAACCGATTTATTAATACAAGATACATGTCCCCGAAAAGCTGATTGTGGTGAAATCAAAGAGAAACAAACATGAAAAGCAACACAAAAGCACCAGTGAAGAGGTAGAAACACAATTTACAAAATCTAAAGCAGTTGTGACTAAAACACTGTGTATTCACTGTCTCAAAAATGATTATTCATGCTTAATGGCATGTTTGAAGCTTTTATTCAGTGTGCCATGCCCGTCTCTTAATCGGCATGCTGTCACACACATGCTCTCGGTCTCCATCTTCACTCTGGGGTCTCTCTGGCAAGACCACAGTGCTGTGAGATCCAGGTAACCTCTGAGCGGTGTCAGCAGAATGGCAGGTGACTGAATTCCAGGCTCTGCGTCTTGAGACGCCCCATTTTCTCAGGTTTGGGCTGTTCATCCTTCCATCCAATGCAGAAAGTATTCTCTTACCTAACTGAGCAGCAGGCCCCATCAGGGAGGATTCTGAGCGTGTAGCACGGCGATGTGGAAAGGTATTAATGACACCTTGGAGAGAAGCTGGAGTGTGGTTACATTCTGAAACCGAGGTAGATGGATGTCGAGGGAGTGCTGGTGGCTCTGGTGTTGGATCTTGTTCTTTGAAGGTCACTTGCTGAGGCTGAGACTTTCTTTTTTGGGAAATTCTGCTCTGGATCTGTTGAAGTTGGAGCTCAAAGTTATAGACTTCTTCGGTCAGCTGGTTGACACGGTCAAAACCAGCCAGGAGGCCGTCAACACAGGGCACCAGGCGGTCCACATAATGCTGGAAGTCAAAACTGTCTGAAATGACAGATGAATCAGAGGCTAAAGAAGAGGCAGATGATCCCTGGCGAGGAGCGATGGGACTGAGCGGGACAGAGCAGCTGGAGGCTTCAGAACCCTGGGAGGATCTGGAGGGTGGAGGAATCATTCCCTCAAACTTTACTCTGTGCCGAAACTATGAAGGAAATAAAAGATTGTGTGTTTGAGTGTATAATATACAGTATATATAACTTTTGTAAGGAGTTTGCACTTATTTGATTATTGATAGAGTAACACAGTAACATTAAAATATTGTAAATGTTTTATATTTTAATAAAATATATTTAAAAATGTAAGTTATTTCTTTGATGGCAAAACTGGCATTACTTTAGTGTGACATGATTCTTCAGAAATCATTCTTATTTGCTGATTTTGTGTGTCACACATTCCTCATTATTATTAAGGTTGGAAAGGTTTTGATGCTTAATGTATTTATTAATACATAGTAAATATACACAGTACACACATATATTATGGACACAAAAAGTTTTTTTTTTCTGATTAATTGTTGCCCAGCCCTTTTTTTATATGAAATTTTTATTTCTAAGTATGATTTATCTATTTGATAATTTTGTAATTAATTTTAACATAATTAATTAGTTGCATTTAATTTATTATTTATAAATAAATACATTTTATTTATTCAATTAATTCAAATAATTTTATTTTTTTAATTTAAAAAAAACTTTTTTTTTACAGTTAATACATTTCTTTCTCATTATGTCTAGTCTAGATGAATTTGGATTAAAGTGTTGATTAAACAAAATACATATAAAAACTAGATGTAAATAAACCTACATGTTGCTTTATAAAACATTTATATTGGCTGTTGTAGTTGAAAAAATGTAAATTTGGGGGGAAAATATGATCATGGTTTTTGTACCTCTTTGGTCTTGCTAAGCCCCATCCATAGCTTGAGCCGTTTAATGAGGAACTGTACCATCTCATAGTCATGCGGCTCCATGGAAGGTCTGTAAATGTCTGCCTGCACCATTCGGTAAGTTCGAATCAATACAGCAGCACATAGGCACCCCAGTACCCAAAATCCAATGCCCACGGCAGACAGACAGTAGAGAGTTCCCACCACTGGATGATGCTCACAAAGTCGACGCAGCCCCATGTGCCCCCTTAGCAAACACAGCAGAGAGGAACTCGCCTGCCCTAAGGTTCTAAAGCCCTCCACTGAACCCGAGAAAAGCTGAAAGAGACAGAGGGAATAATGTGTGCCTAGTTTGTGGTGAAAAAATTATTTAGAGCAAAACTACAATAGAAGCTCGAATTATAGAAATAAAAAGCATTGTACCATGATGCCTATGTGAGAAAACAGAAGCAACAGGAGCAGCAGCAGGAACACTATGCCACAGATCTGAGGGAATACCTGTCGCATAACCCGACCAATCACCAACCATCGCCTAACAAAGCGCAGGATCCCCACCATCTGTAAAAAAAAAAAAATGTACACAAGGATGTTGATCCAGGAACATCTTGTACTTGGTGAAATCACGCTCACCTAGGTCTAGTTGACCCCATAATGAAAATTCGGTCATTATTTACTTACCCTTGTGTCATTCCAAACCTGTAAGACTTTCATTAATCTTCGGAAGAGCCATCTGACTCAGGATGTGACATCAGTAGCTCAGTTATGCAACACTTCAAGAATAATTTTTTTTTGTGCAAACAAAACACAAAAACAATTTAAATGGACGTCTTATCAATGTATTTACTATCTTTCTGGATTTTGAAACATTTCAGTTGTGTTGGTCTATGAAGCGTCAAATTAAATATCTTAATTTGTGTCCCGAAGATAAACGAAGGTCTTATGGGTTTGAAACAACATAAGGAATTAATAACAGGATTTAAACTAACCCTTTAAGTTCCAAAGTAAACAAATTCTGCAACTGATTAAATTCAAAAATCACAGATGACTTTTAAAATTTGGCTTTTTAGATTTATTACATAGATCATATGTATGCTAAAATAATAATAAAAAAAAATCATCTGCTTAGGACCAGTACCTTTAGAACCAACAGGGTTAATAAAATAGCTGAGAGCTGATTGGATTTTCTGGCCAGTCTGGAAGAATTATGGAAGTCAGCAAAGGAGGAGGGCCGGGAGCGATGTCTGGAGATGTAGGCTGTAGTCGTAGAGAGAAAATACAGACGAAGAATAGCTGCTGCTAGCGTCAGTATAGCTACCAGCGGCTGAAACCAGCACCATGCTTGCCTCAGGTATTGACTTGGCTTCCTGATCAAGGCCCATACTTCAGTACTCATGAAGCACAGGCCAAACAGCAGCAGCAGAACCTAGTGAGAAGACAGCTGTTAATACAACTATAAGAAAATCCATTTAAACTCAGTGGAAATTAGTAAAATTAGTTTCTATTTAGTCTTATAGAGTAATACCGTCAACGTGACGTGTAAGTCTGGACCAAATACTGGAGAGATGTGAAAAGCCTGGATGGAGATGAAAGAAAGGACTCTGCCTGTCTGTGTTTGATCCAGGAGAATAGAAACCGGTGCCAAGATGCCCGTCTGTTTATGATAGTGAGTGAACTCAATCAATACTGCCTGTGTCCTGTCACAGAAATCATAAGTTGATGAGTATGCTGGGTCTTTAGTGCTAATAACTTCCTTACTTCCAGTATGTGTGCAGAAAGTACAAGCCTGGACATGTAGAGAACTGTATTTCACGTATTTAACAGGTTTATATAGCATGTATTTTATTCTACAATGATATTTTGTGTATAATGGTGTGACATCATACCCTGTTGTCATCCACTTTGCTGTCTGTAGGTCTGACAGGATCTGACGTGTGGATTCACTGTTGTTCCCAAGCATTACTTCTTCCATCTGACTGAATGCACATGATGCAGCCCTAGTCGTCGCCCTTGAGAGAGGACATTGTGATCATTTTCCAAAAGACAAGTGTAGTACGGAAAATATTGTTATATTCTCAGCTGTTCAGGCTGCATAGCATCTTATTCACACGCTGACAGTCTCTCTTTTTGTGACCTGTTATCTCTCACCACGTTGAAAGTGCTGCAGTGTTCTTGCTGTGTGCTGAGAAGCTCTGCTGTCCAGGCTTGGCATGTGATGAAACATGAGCAGTCAGCATCAAAGGAACTCGACCAGATTGGAACTTATCTCTGATGTTTTGACTGCAGACTTCGAGAAAGAAAAAAAAAAAAACACTTTCACAAAGGTTATGATTTCATGGAAGTCCGTTTCTGCCACTGAATAAAAAAGGTGTTTTTTTTAGAATTGTCAAATAAACTCACAATTCTGACTTTTTCTCTCAAAGGTGAGATACAAACTCATAATTGCAAGGTGATAAAGTCAGAATTAAGATGAGTTCTAAATTCTAAATGAGTTCTAGAATATGATACAGTATGTTGTCAGAATTGGGAGTTTATATCACAGAATTCTGGCTTCATTTCTGAAAAATGCAAATTTATATCTCACAATTCTGACTTTAGAACTATAAATTGCCTTCATTTGACTTTCACTTGACTTCGTTTGACTTCATTTCTTGCAAAAAAAAGTCAGAATTGCAAGATAAAAAGTGGCAATTCCCTTTTTTCTTTTTTATTCAGTGGCATAAATGGACTTTCATATGATTTCATGTTTTTATAACATTTGAACAAAATAATGTTTGACCTAGAAGTAAGTCCTTACATTCTTGAGAATGAACTTTCTGTAGTCTTGCGAGGCCAGTTAAAGAAAGGGAAGGGTTTTCATACAGGTGTGATATTAATCTGTCATCTACCCACTGTGCAGCATTCACCCATCTATAATAAAAAATAAAATTACTTTAACTTATTCATGACAAGCTACAATTCATATTTTAGATGAAACCATCGACTGTACTGTTTTGACCCAGAAGTTGAGTTAAATGTCAAACACAACCTTCTGTGTAGTTTTATTTATCTCAGCTGTTGTTTAAAGGCAGGGTAAGCAATTAAAAAAAAAAATGCTTTAGGAAACAGAGTTGGGGCCAAGTACCCAAACAAACTTGTACTATAACCAATCAGCAGTAAGGGGCGTGTCAACTTATGACGTATGACTTCAGTGATTTCAAATATCCACATTGGTTTCCAAAAATTGCTATATGGCTATATATATATATTTCTATTGCTATACAAAATCAGACACATAATTACTATAGGCATCAGCAATAATCAAAAGGTGAACATTTATCATTTAACCCCTTTACCCTGAAAATTCAGCATCATTAGTATTCTGCAGTCAAATTTCTGAATTGCATTTTGAGATAAAATGCAGGGTTGAAGTTCTGATTAGGTCAGAGGAACATATTAAAAGACTTTAAATTCCTTTTCTTATTTTTATACAAATCACTGAGCTCTCTGGGACCTCAAAAAGAAAAATCTGTTTCAGTGGAGCATGTATAATGTATAGAGTCTGCCTTACCCTGATAATGCAGCGAGACTGGGCTGGCCTGGTGAAGCTGTGACCAGCATGCGTTTAATAGCTGAGTGAAGCCGTCTGCTGTTAGCCTTATGTACATGCTCCTGGTAGTTCACCATCAATACCACCAACAGGAAAAGCATATAGACTAAGCATCTCTGAGTATCAGCGTAAAACATGAAACAAAAGACCATTAAAATTAATATTAATATCCATTAGAGTCAGAATGCAGCTGTTATAGGTCTCTGAAGACTAAATGAGTGCTGAATGGATTAGTCTGTGGGTCTGAGCTCACCCTCATTAAGACTCTAAGTGTTCTCAGCTTCCGTGCTTCCTCTTTAGCCTGCAGCAGGCCGTATCCACTGAGAGGATGCACCTTATCCCCCAAATCCTCTTCTGTTCTTCTGACTTCTGTCTCCTGAGCCAGTCGCTCCTCCACTTCTGGGTCCACCGGTCTCACCACAGCGGCTAGATACAGTGCCTGAATACAGATCTACACAAACATGTGATAACATAAAAATTAACATCTTTCAGTTCATTTTTGTCTGAAGAGCAGTGCATAATAAGTTTACAGCTTACCACAAATGGTTCCAACAGCAAGGCAGAAGTGAGGAAAGCTGACAGGGCAGACACTAACCACATGAGAACCACAGAGCTGGAAAACCTGCTTCCATACAGTCCCACTAGAGCCAGGCTTGTGCCCAAAAAAACAGCCATCAGCAGGTAAACCACACGCAGAACCCATGATGGAAGAAACAAGCCAGGTACGCCACGAGCAACACCTGAACAACAGCCCATACAGTAGTAGCAGTTATTTTATTGCCATGTCAGCATCTAAGGCTATCTTCATGGCAAAAGGTTGGACAAACACAAGAAAATTATGGGATTAAAGTGAAAAAAGGGTGACGATGTGATCAAGAAATGGCCACATGTACCCTCATGCATAATGCATCAGAGCATGTGCCTCGCTACCTTTCAATATCTCAATTGAAAATATCAATTCTTTCCCTGTGGATGGTGTGGACTCACCAATGCGTGTGTTGGAGATGGTGCTTATAGAGTCGGGTGGGAGACTAGGGAGAAATGTACTGGCATCACTGAGCACTGAGAGTGAGGAGGAGGACTTGTGAAAGCCAGGTTCAGATGTAGGCGTATCCACGCTCCGATCAGACCACTCACTGCACAAGCTGTCCTGGCTGAAAGAAAAAAGTATGTGACCATGTATCCTGGTAAATTGTGCGTGGGTCAGTGTGAAACGTTCATTGCAGAACTCACATGTCAGACAGGATGGTGTCGTTGGGTGTGAAATGGCCACTGTCAGATGCTTCTGGCTCCAAGGAAAGCGTATTTGCAGGATCCAGGTCTGCAGATATAGATATAAGATCTTCCTCTGAAAAAAAGAGCAAAGTGCTCCATATAAGAGATATTTAAGTTTTATGGTTGACTGTAATGTTGCTTTTTGTCCTTTTGAAGTCTGTCTGTGTGTTGAAGTTTGGAACAGCATGAGGGTAAGTAAATGGTGACAGAATTTTGAATTTCCTCAAACCTGAAGACCTGATTGGTTCTAAGGTGTCATGGTCAGAGGTCGGAGTTGACACATGTAGTTGTAAAATGGCTTTTTTTCTTTTCAGAAGGTGATTGGTTCCTGTTAGCTCAGGCAGGCCAAAGATACTGTCACATGAAGTCCACTGATCCATTCTGTAAAATGTAAAACATAACACTATGATTCACTTTTTAAAGTAGTGTTGTAATACCATGTAGAATAGACTTGGTACCGGTTATTCCCAGGATCTGGAGTATTCCAAAACTCAGAATCTAGTTTCTGCAGGGAATTCTTTGAAGGGGGAAAAAGATGCACAGGAAGTAATGATGTAAATGTATTCATAAAGGAAATTATGATCGATGGTTCTCTATAAAATCAATTAATTAATCATGAGAATAGACTTTCTCTCACAGTGAAAGAAGACCGTCCATCATAGATGGAAGAGTCAGTTCCTATCGGCAGTGACAGAAAAGATGAACAGGAGAGGTCTGGGTGGCTGAGGAAAACATCCATCTCCACGGTATGAGACACAGGAGAAGGAGGCAGAGATACCTCCAGTGTCACCTACAACAAAATATGTGTGTATTTTTCATGAATGAACTCAACCATTCAAAAATTAGTTTTTTTATTCTAACTATTTTATTGTAAGTTCGAAGTCTAAATGTGATATCTACACTATGCTTTCAGAAGGGACCAACATATACCTTGCTCTTAGTGTTTTGGAAGAGAAATCTGAGAATGGTTTGGAAAGGGAACATCAAAACTGCAACCGTTATTCCAACCAATATGTTCTCTGCATTCATCACCATCTGAGCAGAGACCAGGCCGCTGCATTCGGAACAGTAACAAATGTGCAGAATAACCCATTTGTTTTGAAGGAAATGAGAAGAAATTCATTACTGTGTTTAGTGATGAATATTATTCTCTTGTGCCATTAATCAATACAAGATTTCTTTAGCTTGGAGAAAAAACTGAAATTGCTTTGTTTTACAAGATGTAATTACCTGCACCTACAGTGTTAGCTATACAAGCTCAATCTGTTATCCATGGCCTTTGAAGGTCAAGTCTATTACCTGCTGCCCTTTTTGCCCACTGCTCCATACCAAACTGCCCCAGCTGCCAGATAGAGATGTAATAAGAGGGCGCAGCAGGTGACCCTCTGGGTTCGGCTAAAGCGGCTGTGGGTTGGCCGTTCCCATAATGAAATCCACAGATGGTGCTCTCGAAGGCCAAATAGTAACTGGGAATGTATGATCCTCTTAAACTGCTGCAGCTCCTGAGGACCTATGGGGATCACAAGGTTATGAAAAGCAAACTTGATTTATGATGTACTGCATGTGTATACTTACAAGATGCTAAAATAACTTTCTCCACCCTTCCAGAGTTCTTCTCATTTTCCACAGATAGCCAGTCTTCCACTAAGAAGAAGAACATGTTGTCTGTTTGTATGTCCCAGACTATCACATGTTTTAGGAACCAGGATGGGTCTAGGCCTGGAAAACACAGCGGTTGTTTGTGAGGGTTTGTTATTTTAGACAGAAAGAAGGAAGCTATTCACAGCCACTGACCTGTGTTGTCATGCCATATGCGTATTTTCCAGATCTCTCCGAGATTGGCATCTGTTTCAACTTGGAAGTCGTCCAGGCTATTCCTCTGGAAAGCTCCTTCTCTTTGAAGGTGACGTGAGCCACTTTTATTCAGGCCATAGAGGCTAATGCCAACATGTGCAGTGGTACCTGGAGAATTCAGATGTTTTATAACTTAAAAAGTTTTGTTTGTTGAGTTTTATGAGGTAGATGAGAAATTTTAGCATGTAAATTTTAAGGTTTTACTCACCAGACCCTCTTTTCCAGCCCGTTTTAACAAGAACCCTGTACTGGTAGCGACCTTTCTGACCACTCAGAGGAACCCAGCTCAGACGGTGACTTTCTAGGTGATCCAGTTTGTGAGCGATAAGACCAACCAGCAGATGAATTAACAGCAAGACTCCACAAACTATCCCCACCACCACGTTTCGCACTGGCTCCTCTGACTGGTGACACAAGTACGTTTTTTTTTTTTACCACTTATGTGTTATATTTCATTAAGATATTATTAAGAAGTTTTTATATACAGTAGTCAACATTTGAAGTGGTTCAAATAAGTTCATCAAAGTTGTCCTAAGACAAGAACACTTTATTGATTGATTTAGAAAGAAAGTGTCTTATATTCCCCCGGCTGCATTTGTATGATCAAAATTACAGTAAAAAAATATTGTGAATTACTATTATAATTTATAATAAATTTTTCTGTTTTAATATATTGTGAAATGTACTTTTTAAACACTGACACTCTCTTGACCATTACAACAATTTCATTATGTAAACTTAATTTATATGATGTAGTATACGCTAGTACACTTATTTTAAATGTTTTTTTTTTCTCTTTTAAAGGCATAGTTCACCCAAAGATTCTGTAATTAACTGACTGTTATGTCGTACCAACCCTCTAAGACCTTTGATCATCTTCAGGACACAATGCAACTGACAGATTCAATGTCTAGAAGTGCAGTAAAGACATTGATAAAATAGTCCATGTGACCATAAGTGGCTCAATCATAATGTAATGAAGCTACAATACTTTTACAAAAAGTATTTTTGGTGAACTCTCCCTTTAATGGTGAAATTATGTTATGTCTTGGAAAAAAATGGCATACAGGTGGCAGCAGTAGAAGTGCATCAGGATGGATGAAGAGGCTGGCTCCAAACATGGTGAGGTGGTGTGTGAGGCAGTGGGCAGTGTGTGGGCTGCTGCCACTCAGAGGACTCAAGCCGTCACTGCTCCAGCGCCTCTCATCAACACTGAAGAACTGGCACAGCACGCTGAACACACACACTGAGACGGACACGTCCACACCTCTGACGCTACTGTTCAGCTTCACAAACAGGTCTTTAGCAGAGCCATTCAAGCTGCAAAGTTTACACACACAGTGAAAAACTGTTTAGACTAACACATTACTGACAATCACTATTTTCAATTAAATGAATTCTGAAAGGAACAGAAAGAACCTACAGTGGTGTAAGGAAGATTGTGTGCTCCAGTGATGGAGTCTGAGCTGAGAGAGAGAAGGTGAGCCCTTCAGAATGAGTGTGTTCTGACAGTGGATGAACTGGTTTGTCAATGACAGAGATCCGTACTTGTCCATAGGCTTCCTCATCAGCTCCTGCGTGACACATTTTGCATTTTTCTTGAAATATCTCTATTACTAACACTGACACCCACTTACCATTACAATCATTTAAAGTCAATGTATTTAAAAATAATTCAATATACAATAATGTTCAAGTCTCTTATGCATAGAAAGCTTGCATTTTTTTTACCTAAATAATGGTAGAACAGTAATATTGTGCAATGTTATTACATTTACATTTACAATAAAAAAATCTATTTTAATATCTTTTAAAATGTCATTTATTCATGTGATAACAGAGCTGAAACTATAGCAGCCATGACTCCAGTCTTCAGTGATTCAGTGAAATCATTCCAATATGCTGATTTGATGATCAACATTTCTTATTTTATTAGTGTTGAAAACATGATATACATTATTATTATTATTATTTCGATACATTTCTGCATGATTCTTTGATTATAAAATATAGAAAGTTCAAAATATAATTAAGTATTTGTTTTTTAACTATATATTTATTGTTATAATATATTGAACATTGCATTATATATTGACATTATATATTATGTCATGTCATGTGTCGTGTCGTGTTATTTTATGTGCTGTCAAATGATTAATCACAATTAATAATTTTGTCTACCTAATGTATATATGTGTGTGTGCTGTGTATATTATGTATATGTATGATTATATAAATACACACACATATGGTATATATTTAGCAAATATTTACATCTAGTTGCATGAATAAATTTATATTCATATAATTTATTTTATATCTAACTATATTTATTGTATAAACATAGTTTTTTTTTTTTTTAATATATACATGCATGTGTGTGTATTTATGTAAACAATAAATATGTATAACAGTATACACATATATTAGGAAAGCAAAAACTTTTATTTAGTATACGATTAATCACGATTAATTGTTTGAAAGCACTGGTTTCTATATTATATTATATTATATTATATTATATTATATTATATTATATTATATTATATTATATTA
>JAUMHP010000010.1:1625480-1642862 GCA_032361065.1 Enteromius trimaculatus | reverse complement strand
TTATATTATATTATATTATATTATATTATATTATATTATATTATATTATATTATATTATATTATATTATAGTTTGAAATCTAATAAGATGAAATTGCTGGGGTACATTACCTGGAGTGACACTGAAGTTTAAGGCAACATAGAGGCCAGTCTGAGGATCTGTGTTCATTGCTTTGACTGTGAAATTTACACTTCCCTCGGGTGGCAGAGTAAAATTTTTCCATAGTAGCCTCTCATCCTTCATATCTTTTACTTTTTTGTGTAAAGTAAATTGTATCGCAGTGTCTAGTGTCAGGTTGGCGATCGTAATGTGCTCTCCCTGTGGTGTAGCAAACTCTATGGCTGTGAGCGCGGTCGATATGGGAGGCTCTGCAGCTGGAATGAATGGGTTTTCTTCACCCTCCATTTGCAAAAGGATCTGCAGGACCTCTTGTTTTTCCTCCTTTAGTTGAGATCTCAGTGCTGATGGGACATGAAACTGGCAGTGGCTAAGGGGATCTGTGCAGAGGAGGTCTTTAGTAGGGTCACCTCGTACGCCCACCGCAGTGATCTTTGGAACAGCAAGGGAAAGAGCTTCTCCCACACTCATCCGCGACAGCATTAGTGAACGCATGAGCTCAAAAATCTGGCCTAGCGCTGATACAGCTGTCTCTGATGTATCCACACGCTTGAGGCCTGAATTGTTCCTTTGCCTCTGATCAGCAGTCAGTGTGCTGCCTGCAGTGAAAACGGAAGGATGGTTAAGCCACGGTTCATTTGCAACTTCAGAGCAAACCTCTATTATCACGCTGAATATGAATTCTGCTGAACGTAGTTACTTAAAACAGCCAGAATGTTCCTGCCGGTGTCTGTGGGGTTGATGTCACCCTGTCCGGTTTGTTCTCTTATCACTTTGATCATCTTCTCTGTGACCTTCAGCACCTTTGCATGGCAGCCGTTGCACTGCACTTCAGAGGGAACCACCTGCAGACAGGAAAGTACATTTTACAGTACACCATTTGCATTTGTAACATCACATGTGACAATAATTTGTTCCTGGGTAGCACTCCTCATTATGCACAGCAGGCAATCTGTATTCTGTGACAGGTCTCTGCTTCTCGTCTCACACTGTGCTGGATCTCTAAAATGCTGACAAGCTTTGTGTCAAGCTATGATTAATGCTATACTGTCCATTAGCTTTACTAGAAGAAAGCCTTACTGTAGACAGGGCCAAAGCTGAGCTGATCAGAGCAGCATCCTGGAAGGAGGAGACTGGCAGGGACGCCAGAGCCTGAATGACATTTCCACGTGTTTGAATCTTGTCCTCCATCTCTTGAGCATTTATGGATGCTAGCTGTGGAAGTGATGGAAAAACGAATGGGTGAAGAATCACAGAAACTCTGTGGTGTAAATGCAACTACACAAAAAGCAAATATTGTCAATTGCTGATGAACTGTCCCTTTAAATTCAAAATTTCATTTTCAAAAAAAGTTCATCCAAAATTATTTATCCGTACATATTCCAAACCTTGACGTCTTTCTTTCATCTTTGGAACACCAAAAAGAAGAAATTCCTGAATGTTGGGAACAGAACTACATATTTTTCAAAATATCTTCTGTTTTGTGTTTTACAGAAACAGTTTTCAGTTTTGGATGAAATAAGGGTGAGTAAATGACAACTGTTTTATTTTTGGGTGAATCTCTTTAAGAACTTATCCCTGTTTTAGTTCATGAGTTGAAATGTAAATTAAATTAGCTACACCCCACAGGAAGTTGAACTGGAACTGTAGGAGGTGCAGTGTACTAAATTACATTTCAGAGTAGTTTAACAGATAATAGCATTCTGAGAAAATAAAGTGCTCCTACATGTGTGCATGATTCAAGCAGATGCATATGTTAGCCTGTTTGAATTTTTATGTTTTTAAACGTTCTTTATTCTTACTATTATTATATACGTTTATTTAAATTAGATTTTTTTTATCCTACTAAAATGCAAATTCGTAGGGCTGCAAAACAATTAATGTCAATTAATCGCAATCAAATAAAAAAGAAAAACAGTTTATGTTTACATACAATGTGTGTATACTGTATATATTAATTACACACACATATATATATATATATATATGTATATATGTATATTTGTGTGTGTTAATATAACATATTTGTCCTAATATATACCTGTATGTATATGTTTATTCATTAATATACACAGTATACACACATATATAATGTAAACATAAACTTTTATTTTGTGAATGTGATTAATCATTTTGCTACAAATTTGACATCTGATTTCCTACCACGAATAAAAATCACAACTGATTTGGAATCTAAAAATGCATTCTCATTGATGTTACCAATGAGTTATGAACATATAATGTAAGTATGATTTATTTTACTCCATTTTATCCATCCAGTATAATAGTTTTTTTAATTAGAAAGATACTGAGTACACCTCCTACTAAATATTCTAAATTGTCAGGGCTATCTCGGTTACCTGGTTAAGATGGCTGCTCAGGGCAATTGAATATTGAATGATGTCTGGAGGGTTGCCTTGTTGGCGCAAGGCCCATAACTCGTATTGGCTTTTATTCCTCAACCACTCAGTTGTGCACTGGTCACAGTTGTGCACTGTCAGGTTCCTGTAGAATACATCAATTGTAATTTGAAAGCTGTGATGTGCAGTTAAATTTTATCTGATTATATAATTGGCAAGCAGCTGAATGACTAACTTTCTTGCTGCAATGACTGAAGCTCTCATACTGTCCTCTACCAGCACCAACACGTGAATAACAGTTGAGTTTTTCACTGTGCTTACACTACCCAGGGGCACCAGGGAGCTGAACGTGCTCTGAGTGCCTCTGTAAAGGGTAATCAAGGGACATAATTGTCCAAAATCTTCACACTGTGCCACCTGCAGTGAAAATATCAGCTGAGCTGAGTCACCGTCATCATCCATCCATCCTGCCGTTGAGAAAAAATAGCAAAGAATGCGTCAGTCTGTAGAGCCATTACTTGGGTGAGAAATAAGAGGAGAAGAGAAATGACACTACCTGAGCAACTGTAAGAGACCATAGTTTCCAGGAAATGGAGCGAGTCGTCGGGTGACAGAGTGCAAATACCCCCGTAGGGAAGATGGTTGGGGACTAAGGTGATGCTTGCCGACCCCCAAAGCCCAGAGGCTGGTTCAGACACGTTGAGAGTAAAGGTGTATTCTTGGCCATCCATTAGCACCCCTGGTTTAATGACTATTTCTCTCCAGAGACTTCCTGTCGAGGTAGTGACCTCGTTCAGTGTTAGAGCTTCACCTCTTTGATTCTCTGCAGACCACCTGTGCTGTTTTAAAACATTATTAAGGTGTATGAGTATAATAGAGAGACTTATGAAGGCTTATGAAGTTATTTTAAGGGACAGTATTAATTGAATACCTGTACAGTGTCTTGATATGAAGAACAATGACCAGCCAATGTAATGTAATGGCCTTCACTTACATGGAATGACGAAAGGGAGTGACATGAGACACACTTTACAGTCACAGGAAGCAATGAGGTATTATATACTGTAACCTGCAAGAACAAAAACAGAGTTAAAGACATAAGTGGAACATTGCTTTCTCCTCTCTTCTGATCCTTCTTTTTCTACAGTATGTCTAAAAATTGTGGACATTGCAAATCGAGACATAAATATTTCAAGACTGTTTCAAATGGCCTAATGGATAGTGAGTTGGACTTGTAACTTAAAGGTCAAGGGTATGAGTCCAAGGTCCGCCAGAGTTTGTAGGTGAGGGAAGTGAATAACCAGCGCTCTCCCCACCTTCAAAACCACGACAGAAGGTGAGAGGCACCATTCCCCCAACTGCTCCCCGGGCACCACAGCACTGGCTGCCCACTGCTCCGGATGTGTGTTCACGGTGTGTGTGTGGTTGTTCACTTCCCACTGCTGTGTGTATGCACTTGGATGGGTTAAATGCAGAGCACAAATTCCTAGTATGTGAAGCCATACCTGGCCACATGCCACGTCCTAATCATAATTAAAATGAATGAATTAATCCTAAAAACTATCATTCTTATGTGCGAAAAAGATAATAAGTTGTAATAATACAAATGTAACACAAATGAGTGAGAGGAAATTATGACAGAATGTAAATGACAAATACTGTATGTTCTTGTTGTGGAGAGGAAGGTGAAGTAATATAAATCAACACTCACTGACTGTAATATAGACACAGGTTGTCGTCCACTTTTGTAAAGGCTGAGAGTAAAGTGATATGTTCTGTCTGGCAGCAGTGCATGTCTGGGAAGAAGCAGTATACTTTCATTTCCAGAAATAAGTTGATGAAGAGTGGAAATATCTGAAGACAATGCTGATGTGTTCTGGAAGCACATAATATGTTATAAGTTGAATGTTTATGTTCAAGAATCAAGTATTTATTGTATTTGTGAAGTACTCTACCTCTATGGTGTAACCCCACTGGAACTGAAACATTTTACTGTCATTCTCCTCTGAATCTGGATCAAAAGACTCTGTTGCATCCAAAATGAGATCATACTGACTTGACCAGAACCTGTGAGAACCACCTTTAATCACAGGTACCAACTCACTGTGGACCACAGTAAGCTGAATTGTCCTGTTCTGCTCAAGAGGTGTTCCTGGAAGTCCGGCAGTAAATGTCAGACAGTAGTTTCCCACTTTCAGAGCGTGCTTTGGCAGTGAAAGAAGCGGCGTTGTGACATCCACTGAATCATTTAAGGACACCTTGTCCATTCCTGAGCAATCCTGGCCCCTGAAGATCTCCCAGAAATAATATGCTTTGTGTGTGAAGCAACCGTAAAACTCCACTCTTGCTTCAAAGTAACTTGGTCTGGATTTTAATATTTTATATTGTTCTTTTACAACATAGATATGTGGCTTGGTGCACTCCAGCTTTTTTACTTTGACTGTCATTTGAGTGGAGACCTCACTTATGTCATTGAAAGCTGTTAATTTTACAACAAACTCACCAGTAACATTATATTTGTGGACTTGTCTATTGGATTGTGTATCCCGGACTCCTTTGCTGCCATCTCCAAAATCCCAAAGAAATGTAAGGCTGCTGCCTCCATCTGTGATAGCTACAAATGTGATCGGATAATCAATAAACGCTCCATCATGGTCGGTAAATAGCATCACTTTCTTCACATGCTTCTGTATTGTTGCTGTACTGGTCAGGGTTTGTGAACAGAAGCCATTATCAGCTTTCACTATAACAGACAGGGATCCATTAGTTAAAGGTGTGAAGTGAACATTTTGCCCAATTTCCCAAGAGGAATGGACTCCATTTAATAGAAATGTCCAATGGTAATTGGCTTGTGAGCTACTTGATGCTTGAAAACTGATGTTTTTGGATGCCTCCAGGACAGCAGAGCAACATTCGATCAAATGCAGACCTTTAATTCTTTCCACAACTCTGACCATTACTGTTGCACTTTGGTAACTGACATGATTTGTTGCTTTTGCTCTTACAAGGTGGTTTCCGACTGAAAAAAAAGAGGTGGTAAAATTCTGCCAAATGTCCACGGAATAACTTGCATTAACAAACTCCAAAGAAAAGGAAACTTCGCTTCCTTGGGAGACAGATGTTGTGAAAATGACCAGATCCTCCTCGCATACAACATCGCTGCTAGCCGTAAGTAAAAGTCCCTGGATGGCGTCCTGAACTGTGACGGTACATGAAAATATTTGCCAGCTAATGTCATTCGAAGCATTAAGTGAAATATAGTAGTCTGCAACATCCGCAAAAGAATAGTTTACATTTTGATTGTCTGCAAGAACCATAGCAGTGTTGTTGTGGAATTTCAAAACCCATTCCCAATGCAGGACAGTTTCTGTTCCTGCAGAGCCATGGAGTAACAGGAGGCTATTTGATTTTACAAAAAATGGTCTGAATTGTCCATTTATCTGAAAGTCTACTTTGGAGATGTTCTCCTGAATTATTAGTAGCTTGGTTGCATCCTCAGACCCAAATACATTTGAGACTGATACCCTGATCTTGGCCACACCGATAACTTTAAAAACATGTAGAACAAAAGGCACATCTGATATTACAGGACTGCTCTCAGAATCCAAGAACCATGAGTACAGAAGGTCTGTTCCAGATGACACACTCACAGATATCCTCACTGGCTTTCCTTTAGCTACAGTATTCATTGGTGATAAAATACTCAGACCAGATACAAGCTCCACTGCTCTTAGTGAAAGGACAGTATCTACTGATCCAAGAACATTGGATACTACCAGCTTGATGTGTATATCACCAGGGCTGTTTGTAAAAAGTGGAAATTGTTTGCTAGTGCTTGCCATTCTTTGGTTTTCAATCCACATATATGTCAAGTTAGAACCACGTGTCACTGATGCCGTCAAAAGTGCTGTCTGATTTGTCAGAAAATACCTTGTAGACTGTAACTCTTGGGATTGAATTTGAACCCCATGTATTCTCTCTACGACTTCAATGTGTGTTAAGGATTCTACTCGACTGATAAGATTTTGTGCTGTGACTTTAATCTGAAATACCCCTGCTTTAGAAAACACATGCATAAATGTAGAAGTTCCAGGCTTTGGAGGTGATGATCCATTCACAGACCAATAAAACACAACATTTTCATTAACATCAGTCTGAGCCGAAATCTGTATTTCTTTTCCAACTTCCACAAATGGCTGACTGGTGTTAACCATTAAAAATGACAGTGGTGCCTGCACCTCAATTTCTATAGTCACAGAATCTGAACTTATCGCATTAGATGCAGTGACTGTTACACGAAACTGCCCAGGAAAACAGAAAATGTGTGATTGATTCTGACCCTCCTTTTTAAAACCATCGCCAAAATCCCACTGAAAAGAAGCTATTTTACCAGGAAGCTCAGCCCAAAAGTAATAGGATTGATTTACAGTCATTGCAACATGGTTACCCTCATATTTTATGGATACATTAGATACAGGCCTTTGAACTGAAATGGTTGCTTTTGCTGTTCCACTGCTGACTTTGTTGTGGACCTGCACTGAAATTTCATGCAAACCCTCCTCTTGAAAAACAAAGCAATGGTGTGACAGGCCTTTGACTGGGACTAAATCACTAGAAACATTGTTATACCACCATACCAGATAATCTGTTACTTTGGGAAGCACAGAAACTTCAAAGCATATTTCTTCATTCACAGCTACAGCACTCTTGGCTGAATGTAGAGTAACATCTGTTATTTGAGTCTCAACACATATGCTGGTTTCATAATTTGCTGAAGCCACCAGGCTATGAACATTTACACCAACTGTGTAAGTTCCTGAAGTTAGAAATGTATGAGTGATACTTGTAGCTCCTTTAATGACAGAAAAAGGTGTGCCGTCTCCAAAATTCCAGGAGAAAGTCAAAAATGGAATATATCCTTTGACCAACACCTCAAATTTGGTCTCTGTTCTACTCACAATGCAGTCTGTTGGCATAATTTTACTTATTAGCATACGATAAACTTCTACACTCACAAACTGGTGTTCTTTACTTACAGAATTATAAGCAGTAACCTGAACAGTGTAATTTCCGAGAGACTTATAAATGTGAGAGGCTGAGCTCTTGGTGTGATCTTTGAGTACTGAACCATCTCCAAAGTCAAAGGTCCATTTTAGACCTGTGCCTAAAGATGCTCTGCCACTGATTTCAAAAGTGCAGTTCAGTTCAATTGAGCTGTTGTAATATAGCTGAAGACCTGAAATTGCCTCAACTACCTCCACTGTTGTAGAGTTAGTCAAGACTGACAGAGAGTTATTGGCACATATGGTGACATTGTATGTGCCGGGTCTTTTAAAAACATGCCTGACTTCACTGTGATATTCCTTCACTTGGTCAGAGTCATCTCCAAAATTCCACAAATAAAGCGCTCCATATGAAGAGGGCCATAGTGAGACCTCAAAGAGGATGGTGTGGTTGTCTTGACATATGATAGGAGATGATGACACCAACAGTCTTGATATTGGAGTCCTTATTTTAACAGTTACAAATGTTTCAGTTTGATCAAATTGGTTGTAAGCCTCAATTTTCAGTGTGTAGTCACCTAAAAAAAATCAATAATTTAAAATGAAGAGAAAAATGAATGAGAGGTTTTTTTTTAAGTATTATTAATCAAATAAAATGTTTAATGGGGACTTAAATGTATATTTTTAAAATAGCATTTACTAATTAAAATTATTTAAATTCATTATTAATTGTAATTATTTATAGTACCTGGAAAATAATATGTATGCTGGATGGAATCTTGCAGATAGACATAATTGTTACTTTGGTGAAGATAGCTGTTTTCCATCTCTAAAGGAGCAGAAACTGGGTGACTGGCAGATGCTGTATTATCACCAAAATCCCATCTGGAGAAATAAATCATTTCATAATATAGCAAAATTGAGCATAAAACATTCAGAAGAGGTCAACCTTAATTTCATTGATTTAACTCAATTATAATTCAGAGACATTAACCTGATTGTAACGCCTATAGAGATGTCAGCTTTTACTCGAATTGTGTAGCGAGTTGAGGTGTTTATAGCAATGGCCTCTGGCATGGAAATTACTGCTAGGTCAGCTAATGGGGTCATTACATCAGCTGTGAGCTTCACCTCAATTAACTGAGAACTCACAGGGTTATTTGCCATTATCTAGAGCAGAGAAAGCAGTAAAGATTTAAAAAAATTACAAACATGAAATCAGTCATAACAACACCTAAAGCAATGATTCTCAATCGGAGGGTCGTGACTTCAAAACGGGTCACAGGGTCATTGGTGGCAGGAAAACAACAGTGCTAAATGCAAATAATAAACTGCATAAAATAATCATTGCATCATGCATAAGTAATTTAACAAAATAAATAGGTAGATGACAAAATGTCTTACATATCTATTGTTGATGACATCTAAGGTTGTGCATCCAACCAAGTTACCATTTACTTGGAATAAAGATAAGCAAAGATAAACGGATTGTGCAACCACCAAAAACAATCTTGTGTGATGAGTTATTGGCTGCAGAGAGCATGAACCCTGATGTAATTCATCGTTCAGGAACCAAATAGTCAAAGTAATGTTAATAGTTTGGCACTTTTAAAAATAATCTCAAAAAGATGAGAAACACTGATCTCTGAAGACCTGGATCACTGTATCATTGCTTTAGGCTCGGTTTCACAACTTGTACTTGAAAATATTTCTGTTATATTAACATGTTTACCTTTAGCTTGTATTCTGCTCGTTTCTTAAAAACCACGCTGTAGGACTCTCCTGTGTGTGGAAACTGGACCAAGTCATCAATAACCCAAGTATACCTCACTGATGAGCCTGTGACTACTGAAGCGGTAAATAACTGTAGAAAAAACAACAACAGAGTAAGCACCCTATTTAATGTCTAGTTTTCTTCAAATACCATTAGCACATCAAATTAACAAAGGTTACTGGTGAACTACTGAGGTAATATTTTCTTTCCCAATGACACACATAAGAAATTGATACACTACCTGTGGTATGCCTACTAGAACTCTTCTGAAGCCCTGAGGCTGGATTCTCAGCCCAGTTACAGGAATATGAGACACAACTCTCACACTCAGAGTCTGGGAATTCAAGCTGTTTGAAGCCACGATTTTTAGTAAATGTTCCTCTTGACTAGAAAGCTTCATGTACACATGAGAGAACCGCATGTCAAGAGAAGCTGTAGCGCATCCTCCCTCAATCTCAGGCATCTCAGCAGGGCAAGAGGATACAAAAGGTACTCCGTTCTCAGACACAGGGTCTGACCAGGAACTTACTGTGTTTTCTCCTGAAGAGATCTGGATGACAATGAGAGTTGAGACATTGACAGCAATATGCATTTGGTTGTCCTTGTCAAGTTTTGGATACAAAACTTGCAACCCTGTGACAGGACTTTCTGCTTTGATCGGACTGTTGCTCTGTGAGATTCTGGGTATTGGTGAAACTCCGAAATGTGGCATTGTGTCCTCGTAAATCACCCGGAGGTCACAGACCAGCTCATCTAACCATTGGCCCTGTCCCGGTTGGGCAGACAGACCCCCCTCCAACCAGCCTCCCCACTCAGGCCCTTGCAGGGAGAGAAAACTTTGGCGCCAGGACGAGTTGGTGTTGGCAATACAATGTAGAAATTCGCCTTCTCTTCTAGTGTGCTGCAACGCCAGAATGTCATCAGGATAGACGGTGATATGTTTGTCTTGTACTAATACCTGCACAAACACAAAATAAGTGTCTTTTATTTTAGTTCATTCTGAAACCTTCTACTATCTTTCTTCTAAAATAATAGCTGAGTAACACGCTCTGTTCCATAAACCTAGTGAGCTACCTATAAAAGGAATTTGCATTACAATTTTAGCGTAATTTAATACATTTTAAAAGTTACAAAATTCAAATTCAAGAATTTAAGATATCCTAATATCTTAAAGGAATAGTTCACCCAAAAATGTAAATTCTGTTATCATTTACTCACCATTGAGTACTTCCAAACCTGTATGAATTTCTTTGTTCTGCCGAACACAAGGGAAGATATTTTGAAGAAAGTTTGTAACCAGACTGCTTTGGGTCACCATTGACTTCCATAGTAGGGGAAAAATACTCTGGAAGTCAATGATGACCCAAAACAATCTGGTTAAACTGTGAAATAATTATGATAAAATAGTTGTTAATTAATTAAAAGAAATTATTTGCTTGTTAGGTTTTGGAACAGAGTCAACAAGTTAAGCGTTGCCACCTACACTGATGTGTGTGTGTTCAGTGCTTGGGGTCAGTGTCAGTGACATGTCTGCCATCAAGTGGAAGAACGGTGGTGTCGCAGGGTAGCGGGGAGGCAGAGGGAATACATGTCCCCCGTTCAAAGAGTGGTAAGGGCTGCATGGACTGGTGACGGGCAGACAGATCTCCAGCAGGTGACACCAGTACTGTCCACTGGCACAGCCACCAGTGGTGTTACACAGGGGTATCGGTGAACAGCAGCTGAAAGGGTTCAGGAGAGAACTACAACCTGAGAGAAAAAACATGTACTTCTTGAACAGATTATTTGACATACTGTTTACAATGTGTTTCTAATTAGTGCTTGATTTATTCACCAGGTGGTACTAGGTGATGACTTGGGCTGCAGTATGGCCGTAAGATTTGCACTCTAGCAAAGGTCAGCTTATCACTTGGCTGTGTCACCAAATCCAAAGATAGGACTCGACCCTCATGACTGAACCAAAAACCTGGGAACAACATAACCTGTGCAGACACACACAAAATTAAAAATATATATGTATTAAGTTAAATTATAAAATTAACATCTTCTGGTGTGTGTGTGCGCTTGTTTTTGCTACATTGTGGGAACAAAATGTATGATATGTAATGTATGGGTTAGGGGACAGGAAATATTGTTTGATCAGTATAAAAGTAATAGAAGTCTATGGAAAATCCCCACAATTCACAGAAATTGTGTGTGTGGGCGGGTTTATGTGGTTTATAAGGACACTAATTTGTATAATGACATGGGTATGACATAGGTATTACAATATGTAGGTGATTTATGAGGACATTTTCAGTGTCCCCGTAATTCAAAAGGCTTAAAAAAACATACGAAATGGTGTTTTTTTGAAAATCTAAAGTTTCCTGTAATGGGTAGGTTGAGTCCGTGTAGGGCAATACCACATACAGTTTGTACGGTATAAAAACCATTACGTCTATGGAGAAAAAACACAAAAACCAACATGTGTGTGTGTTGTATCCCTAAATGTATCTGCACAAGTATAGTAATATTAGTAAAGTTTGCCCTTGTGGGAACATATCTTGGTCGCCATGAGGAAACAGGCTTCATGAATCATATACAATTGTTTTAAGAATCTAAAATAGCAAGTATTGTGTGAGGGGTAGGTTTAGGTGTAGGGTTGTTAGGGTAAGGGGATCTAAAATGCATTTTGTACAACTATAACTATAAACTACTTATGTCTATGTCATATCCCAACAAATGAAACCAGTGTGTGTCACTAGGTTTGATTTATTTATTTATGTTCCTTGAGTTTTGATTGTAATGTTTATATACTTTATATTTCACAAAATACAGATTTTACAATATTTTTGATTAAATAAATGCAGCCTTGGTTATCATAACAGATTTATGTTAAAATTGTACTGACCTTTAACTTTTTAAGAGTAGTATCTTTAACATGCTAAGGTTTTCATAGACAGGGCTTAGCCTAAAAGCCAGGATTAGGCCATAGTTCAATTTGGTACCTAAAAAGATTTTAGTGACCTAAAAAAATTTATATTATCTTAAATTTATATTATTCCCTTAACTTGCAGGTTCTGTGATAAACAATACCTCAACCATTTGTGGTCCTGGGTCTGGTGGAGAGGGTAGCAGTTGTATCTGGGACACTGTGTATATGCCTGACATTAGTGGAACACCTGCCACATAGCTCTCCAGCGATGGCAAAGACACTTTAAAGAAAAAGTGAATGATGCTGCTGTCAGTTTTGATAAAGGATTTGAAAAATAGCTTTTATTTACTGAATGACAGCAGTAAAAATAAAAGTTGTAAACAAATGTATGAAGTGTTTTGTTTTGTTTTTACCCCCAGCTGCTAAAATTATGTGGAAAAACAAACCAGAGCAATAATGCTAAAAATATTTTACTTTGAGAAATACATAATATTGTATAACAAACATTATATATTAAATAATGCTGAATTCAGTGATTCTTAAGAGTTAAACTACAAATTGTGTTTTTTCCTGAAGAAAGTGTTACTGGTGTTTTATTATGCAAAAAAATGTGATTGAAGTTGAGCTTTAATAAAGATCATATGGCTAATGTAATTATTTATTGTTTAATAGGCTTACCTGATATCTTTTTCTCACAGACAATGAAATGTCCTTCATCACATTGTTCATTCATCCACTGTCCAGAGGCCAAAGCCAGCGAATTACACTCCTTCACTTCACTTTCCTCAGTATCTAAAGCATCGAACAGACTCTGCGCCATTCCATTTCTCAACCAGACTCCCACTGAAGCGTCTCTGAAACAGAACACACAAAATAAGAAGAACTGCACTGTTTATATTTTTTAAGGGAAAAAGTCTTGTCTGCAAAACCATATAAAATCTTGTGATCTCTTACAGTTGAAATGAATTTTGTATGAAGGTCTGGGTAGTGACACTGTCCACCATAGCAAGGTCTCCTCTCTCCTCTGTCTGACAGATGCCTTTTGCTTCTAGCCATGTTGACTTAAATATGGGCATCCAGTAGCAGCGCAAACCATCACGGTCAATTTTTGCCCCCTTTGGGCAATAATATTCTGTCGGAAAGCATGAAACATTAAAAAGCATACACAAATAGCGAACACAAGTCACGTAACGCAACGCTCAGTGATTGAAAATAATTAGCAAGAAAAATATCCATTACTGAGCAAGGCAGATAAAACATCTCACCACCGAAGCAGCTTGTAAAAACACAGAGAATCCAAATGAGAAGCAGGTGCACAATATTTGCCATTTTATCTGATCCCCAGGTAGAGCATAATAAATGTTAGTAATAATGAATCAGACATGAGAGAGATTAAAAATGGGTCCATTTCATGCTCAGACTGCATCCGTCCATTTAACTTTTCCTTCTGCCTTTTAGTTCTCTTTACCCTGTCTCACTCTCTCTCACTCTTTCTCTCTCTCCGGGCTCTATCCTTTTGTCTTTCTCTCTTACTTGTCCTTTTATTGCATGGTGACTTATTAGCATTGTGCGCATCAACACATAGTTTCACCCCCCCTTTAACATTCACATGACTCTTGGTTTGTCTCACAGCAACAGCCCTGGAAGACAGAGAGTGGACGGAGCCCTCATTAACATGCTGTAAAATCCCGCCTGATGAATAGGCAGTTAAAACTGTTCATCCAGGTTAAATGCGTCACCACCTCCTTTGTTGCATTAAAAAAATATATTAAAGATGAAAATGAGTGCATGAGCATTTTTGGCATATGTGATACTGTTTGCTTTTGGAACAGAACATATTTTGTGCAACTTCGGCTGAACTTCTCTTTTTTTTCCCCCTCCAGGCCGCACCATAATTCTCCACTCCAATTCAAATGTACAGAAAATAAGAGTGAGGAAATGCATAAAAAGGGGAAAGAGCGAGCTCTTCTCGGAAGACGCACCAGTCGCTGCTAAGCAACAGAGTAGATAGAGCAGGGGTTGACAGTCATTCTTTTCAAAGCAAAGCAGACAGACGTAACAAGGCTTCCTTGGCTGGATACTGGGTCATAGCTTTCAGGGGTGAACAATGGAACAGCATCTAATAGTTTTCAGCAAAAAGGCCAATGAGAATCAGATTGGATTCCAATGACCTTTCTCCAAACCTTAGCATATCTAAATTTTACATTGGGAATTGCAAACTGTAAAATTCTTAGTTCATTTTTTTTTTTTTAAACCTATGACTTTCTTTATTCGGAACACAAAAGAAGATGCTTCAGATCATTTTATAGGGCCCAATCAACATTATTTTATTGCCTTTTTTGGAGAAAAAAAATCTTCCTTTTGTATAAAGACATGAGAAGGTTGATTTTGGGAGGGGGAGGGGGTTAACTATCCCATTAATTATAATATTATACTCATTTAATAAATTTTTTTTTTTATCTGATACATTTGGAAAAATACCTCTTTGAGGGCTCTGTGGCTATAAATAAATTCCATGGTGATTAATCAAATTAAACGGCCTTGTCCTGACGAGCGTTTCAATAAAAAGAGGGATTATTGTTGAGCAAATTTGACATTAGCACCTTCAAACTGTTTATATGCAAGTAAAACTGAACCATTGTTTCCTTTTTATAAATTCTGCATCAGTGTGTCATTAGATACATTTCACTGGTGTTTTTCAATTTCTAAATTGAATTTGAAAATTATTCATGATGTATGTGATTATACTGTTTATACAAAATTTTTGCTCCGACACACCATTTGCATCTCGCGTCTCCTGAAATATAGTGTGGCAGGCTGTTGTTCGGGGCTGAATAACAATTATCTGCCAGATAGATTATTACACTGAGCATCGCTCAGAATCTCTGATTACTTTCTAAATCAATTCCCCATCCTTTTTCATTAGCATTGAATCTCATCACCTTTTTTCTTCGACGTACATAAAAGAGTTCCCAAACAATGATGTTTCCTTGAACATTCTCTACATCTGCATCGTAAAAAGCATTTTGAACTTGAAGCTTATGAAGTGGCACCTGCTCGAGTGCTTGTCCTTGAAAAGTGCCGGCACACTCCATGTTTAATCCTCTCATATTAAAGGTGAAAGCGTGGAGCTACGTGGTGCGTCAACTCATTTGCCACCGTTTTCTACCCAGTACTGGTACAATCCTTCTTATTTTTCCTTGGCTTCCTCCAACCTGAGAATACTCTCAGGCTTCACTTGCCCTAATCCTGCTAATACACATGAACAACACTGAGCCCAAAGGGAAATGCTACAAAGATAGTCCTTGTCTGTTTTATAGAGGAAACAGACAGTCTAAATCCTTAAACGCTAAAGCTGAGCTGAATTTTAGGAAGCACGAATGGATGAAGTCAATGAAAGAGATTAAAAAACACCTCAGGAACAGGACAATGTTTGCATTGTTTAATGCTGCATGAAAGCAGATCTTAAAAGCAGCAAGTGCTTGCAACTTTAAATCGAATTGCCGAAATCCTCCTTGTCTTAAAAATCAACTTGAATGTGATGTGGACTTTTATTTTTATCACGGCCTTAATAACAATCATAGGACATATTATATATATATATATATATATTAAAAAAAATGCCTGTTCCTTGTTTAACCTTTCTTTCTGTTTCCTATTAATTTTTAAAGTCTTCCCTTCCAATCATCTCCTCTATATATTGAACAACAAATTTTCATGATTAAATTTGTGATGTATAAAATAAAGTCCTTTCTCAATATCTTGCTTCCCTTTGAAATGTCAGATTATGAACGTAAAATGGAATACAAACATAATTTAACATTGCTTCCTGCAGCTTTCCACAAATTATGAATTTATTAGAGAACTTATTACAAAAAAAGAAAATATTTCTAGATTGCAATATAAATGTATTTGTATTTAAGGATGTAGTGTATATTTAAGAATTGAAGTCACACCGTGCTAGGTAAACGTGTTTATTAGAATATAACATGACTGTACAAATAAAAAGAAATTAAATATTTCACTGCTCAGTTTTTTAGACATATTTGAAAGGAGACCATCAAAATATTCCAGGGTGGGTTACCACTCCAAGGAAGTTGAAGAAAGTCTTTTTCATACCATGTCCACTAGTTGAAATTTATTCTCCTGTTTTATAGGAATGACATTGATAAAGGTCTTGTACAAAACAGCGCCCTTGGGAAGTTTCGGGATCACATCTCTGGTTTCAGCACTTCGTGGCAGAGGAATGTACACCTCCTTGGTGAATCTGACAATACCATCCTCTAGGGCATAAAGTGTTTTGTTTGTTCCAATACCAACCTGTGGAGACAGACAATGAGAGATTTCCAGTAAGGGGAATGTTGTCCATTTACAGTTTTGAATAACCATATAGAAATAAAGTGTTAGGATTTTGAGAAAAACGCATTATGAGGTAACATTGATGCACAACCCTGCCCCTCACAACAAACAAACAAAATGTTTAATGCATTTTAATAAATATATGTGTGTGTGTATAAATTATTTTTATTTATGATGTAGCATTTCATTTTCATCAGCCATTACTCCAGTCTTCAGCATCATAGGATCCTTCAGAAATCATTCTAATATGCTGATTTATTATCAGCGTTCAAATTGTTGTGCTCAGTTTTTTGATTAATAAAAAGTTTAAAAGAAAAACATTTATTCGAAATATGTTTTCTTTACATTCACTTTTTATCAAGTTAACACATCCTTGCTGAATAAAAGTATTCATAAAAAAGACTGACACCAAACTTTTGAGTAGTAGTATATTCTAAAACAACATTTATATTGTAACGAAACACTCTTCTTTTTTTACTTCCTATTTATCAAAGAAGCCAGCAAAAAAGCATCATAGGTCCCAAAAAATATTAAGCAGCACAACTGTTTCCAACACAGATAATATATCATTAGAACAAATTCTGAATGTTCATGTTCATTCAATATTTAAGCATATAAAATAGAAAATGTTGTTTTTAATTGCAATACTTTTTCACAAAATTACAGTTTTTGATTCTGTATTTATCGAATATATACAGCATTACTAGGCATAACAACATTAAAATCTTACTAATCACAAACTAAAAAAAAAATAAAAAAATAATAATATTATATACACACTAGGGATGTTAACCGATGACCGTTTGACCGGTGGTTGACCGTATCAACGTTAACCGGTCAAAGTTGTCGGTAGTC
>JAUMHP010000010.1:1610879-1625349 GCA_032361065.1 Enteromius trimaculatus | reverse complement strand
TCGGTTAACCGGTTTCAACCGGCTAATGAGGCTCGGTGGTCGGTCAAGAAATTTTTTAGTTTTCGCCATCCCTAATACACACACTATCAAAGCTTTTGTTTGGTCTTTTGTATGCTTGTGAAAACAGATATGACTACATATTTAAGAAAATTTAAGATAATTTTGAAGAATAAAATGACTCAAAACTATTAAATATAACAGATATTGTAGTGATATTGTAATAACAAACAAACATTTGTTTCAATAGAAATGTAAAATTAAAACATAAAACACATAACATGCCCTGGCCAGGCATTGCTATGGCTATATACAGCAACATAAGAAAATATTTGATTGCAAACATCTTACATGAGCTCCAGGATGCCAGCGCATTAGATACCTGCGTTGTGTGGCAAGGATGTTGCCTGCATGCACAAAGTTCCCTAAAAGTAAGAAAGACATAATGCAAATTACTAGAGGGCAATAAGACAAGTGACAATAAAAGCACACACAATCTCTGAATGTTTCTCTTATGGGATCAATGCCAATAGTAAAAATTACCATCTTGTTTCTTGTAACCATATCTGCGGCCAGCACTATTTCCTCCCAGGTTTTTGCTGCTTCCTCCTGATTTTTTTGAAGCAAATCTCGTCAGTACAACTGTGGGTGATTGACTGAACAGAATACCTGCAAACACCACAGGAACACAGAAATCACGCTACTGCAACAAAGTAGATGATGTTGAAACTGTCCTTCACGTCATATCACATCAATTTGATAAAATTGGGCATGATCATGATTTACAAAATGTAAACCAAATCAGTTCGCTTATCACAGCTTAAATGCTGTCAACATTTAACACATGCTCACACTGTGCTGTCAGGGAATGGTGTCTCAGCACGCTACTACAATCTCATAGTCATTACAAAACGCTAAGTCAGGGCTAAGTTATTTCATATTATTCTTGTCTGACTTGCACGGTTTTTGATACAATCCGAAAAGTCATCAAAATCGTCATTCTACTTACAGGCTCTAGATTGTAGCATCAAGGACGCGAGCGCCGCCATCTTGAATGACGTGAGCGTGACGCAACTGGAGCGTTCCCGTGATGCTTCAGAACCCGCGAACTGCAGAACCTGACTGGTGTGAGTAATGCAGAAAACATAACATTAGCTATTTAACGCTATAGCAGAACCCTCGAGAAGATACTGAGTTACATGAGAATTTGTATTGTGATGTTTTATGTGGCGTGCTATCTTGAGCTGGATACCTTTGAAACCTCTTTTTTTTTGCCTTTCTGTGTGTGTGTGTGTGTGTGTGTGTGTGTGTGTGAATGTAAATAATAGTTGTGTTGTGTGGAGCCACACGCGACGGTGCTGTCATTGGTTTTGACTCAATATCGCACTGTTCCCTTTAACCAAACATTAATTTGTCATGTTTTAACGGCATATTAATGTTTAAGTGTTTTATTAACCACGTTGTTCTACTAAACCGTATTTACCTTAACGCTACTGTTTTAAAGAGTGGTAACATACTAAATCGTTTCCTGTTTCTGTGACCGTGTTGAAATCCTTTGTGAATTCTGATTATTTAGATCTTGCTAGCAGATAAGATTTTACTAAAACTATAATAATGATTCGTGGTAGTTTTAAAAAAGTTGTAATAGCAATTTTCCTGGGTCAAAACGGTCTTCGCAGGTGGCTGACGGTCATCCACACACGGTAAAAGCTGAATTCTCGCGCTAGATACAAAATTAACACAGGCCTGTTAAATTAACATTTAAGTTCTGTTCTTTCTCTCCCTCAGTTAACAAGAGCACTATCAGCTCAACAGTCGTTACATCAAATAAAACAATCAAATACGGCTTTGGCGGGACAAAATTCGTGTACCAGCGTATGTACGTTTATGAATTTGTGACTCTTTCTTGTTAAATTGGGTTGTATTGTAGCAGCTAACTGGATTGAATAGCATAATGTTGAGGTTGTGAGTGCTATATATGTGACCCTGGACCACAAAACCAGTCATATAAGTAGCACAAGCATATATGTAGCAATAGACAAACATACATTGTATGGGTAAAAAAAAAATTATTTTGAGCCAAAAATAATTAAAACATGATGTCAAATTTCCTGTTTTAAATTATATCAAAATATTCTCCTATCCTTACAAACCATACATCAGTGGAAACTAATTTATTAAGCTTTCAGATTATTTATTTTCATTTGTTCCAGGGTTGCATACAAAAAGAATATATTTTTATATAAAAATGAACAGTACTTTATGCTAAATCTGTGTTGTTGAGCCCTCCATATTAAAGTGTGTTTTAATTTGAACTCTCCTTCGTACGACAGATCTCTGTATGACAGCTCAGCATGACCTGCATCAACAGACTTGGAATTCTTTTAAGTGACAGTGACTCCAGTGATTCAGAGGAGCTGCCTGTGTTTGATTTTCAACAGTCAAAATCCATACAGCCCAAACTGATAGTTTTAGACAGTTCGGACTCAGAAATGGCTCCTATTGCTCATCCAATTTCATCTTTGGAGGTCCACTCCTCCGCTGGAGCCGCTAGGAGTGACGTGTTGATGGTCAGTAGTGACAGCGAAGAGGAGGAGGCAATGATTCCCTTAGCTGTAAGACTGAGACAAAAACAGCTTGGTCTAGGTACAGCATCCATCAGTGCAGAAGAGACCCGGGATTCCAATGTGGTTTCCAATGGATGTTCTCGCCTCTTAAATGTTCCGGCACACCGTATCAGCCCGGAGGCCCAGACGGTTGAACGTAACAAGATCTGTAGCAGTATAACAAGGCAGTGCAGCTCAAACAACGATGCACCATACCTCACAAAAGAACCTCCACCTGAAGCGGAGAATGGCACTTACCTGGCCAAACGCAAGAAAACCCCAGCAGAAGTGGAGTCTGCCAGACAGGAAGTCCTGAGGAAAAGAGCAATGAGAGAGCATCAGCAGGAAGAGAAGGAGAGATTGAGGATGGAGAAGAAAGTTCTGGCTGATGCTGTGAAAGCCCTAAGGCCAGAGGAGTGCATCAAACACATGGTGGTGACGGTCGACCCAGGTAGGTGGCAGTGTGTGCCTGCAGTGCTCATCTTTGCTGTCACAGTTGCTTTCAGGGCTCTGTGTGCTTTGATACTTTTCCAGAGTTGTTAAAAAGCAATGGCATGAGGTATTAAGCTGCATTTGCTGAATGGATTAGTATTGATTAGCTGTCTCTTCCCCATAGGTCTACTGCAGCTGGAAGGTGGCGGCGCTCTCCTGACTTCCCTGCATGCCATGGGCTGCAACTGTGCCATAGAGAAGCAGTCTCTTCCTCGTAGTGTCACCTGGGCTAGACACTCACCCTGCCCTCAGGCACGACAGCACTTTACACACACAAATACACAATATTCCTTATCATTTGCTTTAAGATGCAAATAGGGGATAAAAAAATAAATTTAATTAATCCAACAATTATTTTATTTTCCTGTTATGGGTGATATTACGTTTTAAATGGTATCTTAAAAAAAGAAATATTATAAAAAAAGATTATTATAAATTATATTTACACATTATGAAAATACTAGTACCCATCTATAAAGGCAATTTAAAATGTAATTTAGACATTGCAAGATAATATAACGTACAGTAAATAAAGTGGTTATTTATGATGAAATTAGCTAAAGATTGCATTTAACAGTGTTGTAATTACTTTTTTAGAGTGAGGTAACGTGATAGCAAAGGTAATCTCTACCAGTAAATGCTACATTATACAGGAAATAAGCATTAACAATTGAATATTCAATTAATTATGCTATATTTCGTTTGGGTGATGTAATTGCTAGAATAGTGTTTTCTGCAATATGTCAACCAAGGGATTCCTGTTGAATGTCACTGATACAGATGATGAATGTTTGACATTTTGAGTTCCAAATACGTGTATATAACATTATAAGATCTATAAAGATTTATCTAATGTTTGTAGATAAAAAAGATGCTTGAATATCTGTGTGATGTCATATCTGGGTAGAAGTTTTGAACATCTGAACCGGTGGTTCTCAACCAGGCCAGGACCCGCTAGGGGGCCTTAAACAAACCTCAAACCTTGGGGGCCCCAAAAAGTCTAAAATTCAGCACTTACAATATTTATTTTGTTAGTGCACATTAAAAGTCTTAAGGTGAACAGTTAATCCATGCAAATTAATCCATAGAAAAAAAAATTGTCTTGGTAATCTTTAATCAAAATCTGATCATTTGCTTCCGCTCTAGAATAGCATTCCTTCTGATGATGAATATTAAGAACATACTTAATCATGGCTCTATAACAGTTAGATTGTTAGTGAGAGATGAGAGGACAAACGCAAAAAAATTCCTTCAATATTCTGTTTTAGTTAGAAATATGCCACCAATAGCCAGCAACATGCTATACTCTTAATATGATTCTAAATAACAACAAACAAGATGTACTGTCATCATATTTTTGCGTTCAGTTGTTTTATTACATCAGATGTGCCAGAGGTTTGTATTAGGTAGGATAGAAGATATCTTGAATATTGTCTTAAACAAAAAGGTGGCCTTGTAGTCACTTCTGATTGAAATCTTTTTACACAAATGTTTATAATTCATTTGCATGTTTTATTTGCAGACTGGTGAGATGATGTCCATTTCAGACTCCAATAGTGTAATACAAGTTCCTGTGGATGACTTTGTAACTATGATTAATAACTACTGCAAGGTAGGCTCATTATGTTCTGGTATGGTGTAATTTCTTATTGGACCATTATAATTACCTAATTAACCATTAATAGGATAATTGTTTGATATGCCCTTTTTGTATGATGTGCCAACTAAAATTTAAATTAAAATAGTTTTGTGGCTGAAAGGGCAACAGAAAAACTAGCAGTTTTGACCTTTCCAAGAAGAGTCAGAGCAATTAGGGGTAATGAATATAATTACAGGATCACCTCTCAATTATGTAAAAAATGATCCATAAGCTCTTTAAAATATGCTGTTACTCAGAAATGCTTTTATTCAGAGTTTTGACAGTCTTGGGTTATCGTTCCTGATTGGGCTCTGTGTGTGTTTTTTTTGTATTTTTTTTTTAATTTTTTTTTTTAATGTAGAGGCAATGCAACGGTGTATTGACGGAAAGTGGCATATCTCTGACCACCTGGATTCAAGGACTTATGAGCAGGAACCCAGGCAGAACCCTCAGTCTGGTTGTGATCGACCTAGAGAAGTACTTCAGGTGACTTGCTAAGAGGGTCAAACACTGATTTAATTCAATTAAAATTTAATCTAAATGCTTTGACAAAAATACAAGCTTTACAAGTTATTTAATAGTGCATTGTGAGTGAAGTATGAGAATTAAAATGAACCAGTAATATATATTTAAAATACTCTGCTAAGATGTTTATAATTTTCATATACATTAATCGACAAATTGAGCAGTATTCATAAAATGAACATTACCATATTAGTATGTTCTAAATGACAGAAGTGAAGAGTTTATAATTGCTTAATTTTGCATTAAATGTTCTTTTGCAGAAGCCAGAATTCAAAATGTCAGAAGAAATACCGGGAGGCAGTGCTGGGTGAGGAGAAGAATGTGGGACTTCAGGGAGGGCAGAAAAAGAGAAGAAAGAAAGATGATATCAATCAGCTTCCTGAGGTCTCGCGAGTGCAGGTGGAGGAGGTAAGCTGAACCACCTCATTGGCAGTCTATATAAATTCATGGTCATATTTGAGGTGCTCTGCTTCAACTTTCTTTCTTTTTTTTGTCTTTTTTCTCTCACCTGTCCATCAGGCTTTGGTAGACCTTCAGCTGCAAACTGGGGTGCAAGTTCATTTCCTCTCTACCTGGAAAGACTTCACTGATTATATTACCATGTTAACCAAAGCAGTAGCCGAGGCACCATTCAAGTGAGTAGGAAGCCAGTTTCCATATTTATCGCTCTCCAACCAGCTGCATCTTTAGCTACAGTGGTTTATTTTTTACTTGCGTATGTTTATTTCTCCCAGGCGGGAGCGAGAGAAGACGGGATTCACGTTTTGTTTGGAGAGTGAGTGGGCAGGGGGTCAGAAGGTGGACCGCTCAGGGAACGGCCTTCTGCAAGTTTGGAAGAGACAAATACAACAGCTGAACCGCGTCAGCCCTGATATGGCCAGTGCTATACTTAGTGCCTACCCCTCTCCTCGGCTTCTTGCTCAGGTTAAAGCTGTTTTCAAATATGAAGCATCTAACAGCAAATGCAAATTGGGTTTACCAATCTATTACCGAAAGGCAGATTAACAGAAGGCATAAAATGTAAAAAAAAAAAAAAAAAATATGTATAACATTCAGTGTTTTTTGGTGTGAGACCTAATGTTTTAATGTACTTTTGTAGGCATATGCACGGTGTCAATCGGAACATGAAAAAGTCAGTCTGCTGGCAGACATACTTATTCGACGTGGAGAGGGTGTGACATCTACAACCCGCAGAGTTGGTCCAGAGCTTTCCAAACGGCTCTTTCTTTTGATGACGTCACGTGATGCCCATCAGCCCCTTGATTCTGCTGTATAGATAACTCTGTCTTCTTTACACACGATTATGACAAATACCGGAAGCATTATGTAGATATTTATCACAGTTCAGATGTTTTACTGCAGTTATATTTTTGTCTGTTGTGTTACTATAGATTGTTACCATTAAATGTTTCTTAAAGTTGCTTAACCTCCATCAGAATTACTTTTTCTGAAATGACCTTGGCCCAAATCTTTCTGTACACTTTTTTTATACAAAAAGGGGAACCTTGAAAGTTTCACTTTTTCCGGAATGCTCTCTGAGTTTTAGTTCTCTTCACCCCAGTGGCAAATAACCTTGCACGGTAGAAGTCGAAATGCAGTAAATTCTCAGAAATGCAACACACGCATGGTATTTCTTGGACACATTTAGGACCGGTAGGTCAGACCCAAGCTGTTTCATTTAGAATTCTTTCACTTTATGTTATCCTTACAAATTTTAGCAGCACTAGAGAGGACACTGTTAATTGCAAAAGCAAGAGTTTCACTTTTGGCTTTTTTCCTGTTTAAGGCACTACTGCGCTCCTTTCAGAACCAAAATGGCCCCTTGAGCACACCATACTTACTGTCTAAAGACTGTAGAGGCTCATGGCTCATTTCCAGCACATTAGAGAATGGCACCTGACCAAGGAGTGTCGTGTTGCCTGAAACGAGCGGTGGGGTAACGAGCCGTTAAATGTGCTTAAGAGATGAGCTGCATGCTTCATTCCTGTCCCTGAAGGCAGTATTTCCTCTACAGTTTAAGGGATGGCATAACAAACTATGGCTAGTAGGTGTGTGCTTGTGCCGAAGGGAATTATACAAGCAGAATTATGGCAGCTTGAAAAGGGATCACCTTGGAGTGATTGTTTAGCTGAATAGTATAAAATCCAATTTCCGTGTACTCTGAACGCAGACCATAATAGCTTTTATGACCTAGAGTCTGCAGTGCTAACATCTTCAGTGGCGTGTGAATGGTTGAATGGGACTTTAGCAGTTGTAGGATATTGTAACTCATCTAAACTAAATGTTTTGGAGGACGAGTTTCTCTCCACATGTGTTCCATTTGCATCAAAATACGAATATTTATGTTAGAGCAAAGGGTCCGTATATCTTCAGCTGCAATGTGCATATATGAGTCATGACTACTCCACATGATAGATTGCACCCTGTAAAGTATTTCTGTTCAGCGGAGTAGCAGTTTCTCATTTCTGCTGCACGCAGGATTCTTCCTGCTTCTTGTTGGAGATTAATAAGGATTGGGAGTGGCGGTAGGTCAACGTCGGCCACCTTCACTCACAGTCAATAGAGTGGGAAGTAAAGCAGGGCTGTTAGTCACTGTCTTTCCCTGGATATTCTCAACTTAGCTCATCTCTTGGAAAAATGTGCCTTCTTATCAGCCGCCACACAAGATGAAGTGCCACAGGCAGCGCTGTTTATGGTTTCGTGAGTTCGTTTTGTTCCAGTTCCAGTTTCGTATTCTTGGCAGAGTGGGTGCACTTCCAATTTCTTGGGTTGTGCCACATTAACGCCACCTGTAGTGCGCTGGCCATCCGCTGAGAGTGGCATCATAATAACATGTTTCCTCGGGCAAGTGATATGGCAACAAGACAAAGCCTCTGATATTATCCTTCCATTGCATTCTCGGTATGTTTTGCCTTGGCGCTCTGTGAATCACGATCCACTCGTGAGCCACTTGCTAAAATGACAAGAGAGAATGTCAAAGACTCCAACAATCTATTTCAGAGCATGAGTAGGCCGGCCACTGTGGTATTGGTTTCTTTGCCACCAGCGTTCAATCAATGTTTCCTTCTTCTCTTTAAAAATAAATCATTATATGGCTCTGCTTCTGCCTTTCTTTTTGTTCATTTGCAAATCAGATGCAAGCGATTCAAGTGTTCGGATCCAGCTCTTGTGGGAAAAGAGATGCAAAACCCTCAAGAAAACAACTTTTGCTGCCAGAGCTAGAGGCTTTTTAACTTCAGAGGGAAAACATTGCATTGTTATTGCAGAATTTCGTTGTCTACCTTGCCCTCTCCTACCAGCCTTGTTTTAGACTGCACATATGTACAGAGTTTTCTTCTCTCACTGTGGATATTTGTTCCAGTCGGTTGGCTGAATTTTTGATTGCCACATGAGGGCAGAATTGCTTCACACTGACTGTACACTAACTAGACCGGTGAACCCACTGTTGCTGTTCTCAACATTATATTTTATTGAACATCACATTGCAATCCAAGACAGGTTGTTCTTAAAACTGAACAAATATACAAAAATTACAATGAACTACACAGAGCTATCAATATGCAAAGTTTGCTATCATGACATATGCTTATCTGTATGATTTGAGTGTTTAATGTCTTGTGTTTTGGTGGTTTCTTTCTTTCAGCAGCCAGTAATACCCTCCACAAGTTTCTGCTGCCTGCAAGTGAAATATAGGCTGGATTTATTTAATATTTTATTTGACTTAACTTTGCATCATTTTGTTTGTTTTTATGATTTAATTATTAGCTTTTTAAGCACCCTGCGGATTCCCTCACGAACCAAACCCCATTTTGGCAAATTATGGGCTAGATTGATAGAGTTATAAATTAATTTGCTATTAAAGTTTGATTGGACACATATCCTTTAAAACCGTATTATCCAGGCGAGTAGAGAATAAATAGCTTAACCTCCGGCCAGTCCTGCACAGGTGATCTACAATGCAACAGCAATGTTTGGTCTTTAATCAGTCAAAGAGGAGCCATGTCACAACCCTCTTGTTCGCCAGCATTAAATTTAAGGCTCTGAAGATAGCATATAGGGCCACCTACCAGTCTGCAAGCTCGCTCTTAAACACTCTCCTTCAAATTTATCCTCCTCCTTATTCCCTGCAGTCAGTCAAAGTGTGATGCCTGGTGGTTACATCAAAACACAGTATGGTGTTGAAGACCTCTACACTCTACTGAACATGTTCAGTAACCCTTTTCTTTAATAGTCAACTTTGGACATTCTGCTTACAGTAAGAAACTTTGCAACTACATTTCAAATAGCAGTTATTAGAGTATTAGTAGACCGTCTGCTTAATAACTTCTAATACTTTATTTTAAATGGGTCCACAACATAGAAACATACTGGCTAGGTTTATGTCAACCTATTCTACTAACCCTAATCCTACCCTAACATCTACCTTGAGAGATAGTAGACATGTAGCTGCAAATTAATGAGAATTAGTTGACGTTACAAAGTTACTTGTAGTAAGTAGACTGTCTAAAGTAGACTAGCTAAATAAATTGTAACAACATGTTCTTTTTTTGGTCTTTCTTTACCAAACCGCAGGTTCTAAAGATTGTTCTTTACACTAATTATTCTTTTAAGACTTAAGCTTCTTTACCTAAAATGGTTATTACGCTCTGAAAACCTCCTTTTGTAATCTTTATTTTTTGAAGTCTATCATAAAATATGTAAGAGACAAATTTAAGTAAATTCTTTCTGTCTAACTACGTCTTAAGCACATTCAGTATCCTCAAAGAACATCCACACTCCAAAAGGCCACCGAAAAGCAGATAGAGAATCTCATTGATGGTGCTTATAAAATCAGATCATTATCTCTCTGTTTTCCGCTCACTTTCTCCTCACAATCTAAGTTTCGCCGTGGGAGGCTCTGCTCTCCGAAGGGTGCTTGAGAGTTTGAGGCTGCTGTGTGGAATCAGGCCAGGGCTCTATTTACTTTAGCTCCCAGGCCTCAGCCCTGCGGGGACCCCTAATCAATGCCCGCCTCTCGCCCTCCTCATGATCCCTCTCCCGTAGCGACCTGATGCAATCGCTAATTGGGCTATTTGTGTGGAGCCGAGCGAGCCTGACGTTCTTGCTGCTTGTCAGTGTGTGTGTTTTATGATGTATCCGGGCCGTTTACTTATTTATTTGAAGCATGCACCTTCTGGAGTCTGTAAGGTGGTTTTGATGGACTGCGTCCCGAAGGAGTCTCCCGAGGCCATCCGCGTGTCTGCGAGCGTGTGTCAATGTGTGCGAGACGCCACGGCGGTGTCCTGCTCGCCGCCGCTCAGCATTCATTACACACCGTCACCCTCTGGGGCGTTTTTATTAACATTCCAATCAGCGCCATGCCAGATTGCTCGATCTGCAGAAACAAATTGGGAATAGTCTTTGATATAAGGTTGAAAACACTCTGACAAGAGGAGGCACACAAATATGATTTCGTGTGCACGGCACATATTGAGATTTGGTCAATGAGCCAAGCCAGGGCCATTACTCCTCTGTTTGTTATTTAAATGCCTTTGCACAACACCGGCACCTGGAGCATCACGCTTTCACACGCTAGGAGAGCGGCCATTGGGAAGCTGCAGGTTCTTCCTGAAGTGATAGGCACTTTTCCAGTTTTCTCTCGTGATCCATTGTTGTCTTTATTTCCTTTTTCCCTGCAGCTGACTGATTCTCCGAATGGAGGTGCTTGACAGTCATCGTCGTCTGCAAAAGACACACTTTATTCTCACAGGAAGGCAGCGGTGAGATGGAAAGATGAAGGTAAGACAGAGGGTGTCATTCATCGTGTCTCTCAATTCACAGGTCTGTCACACTCCCCTCAGTCCGCTGAAGGCTTCGCAAAGGCTTAGTGCTTGAGATTCTTTGGTCAATAGCTGCTTGACCTTTTACACCCAAAAAAAGTTTGTGCGCTTTCCCACAGAGTGGTGTCATGTATGAGTATCGCTTCTGCCCGACAGGTCTCGGGATCAATCCGAATTCATGTCAGTAATATCTTCTCACAGCTTGCTTTCCTTAACCTAGTGCTCAGTTCCTGTCTGAATGACGTTAGTGGTGTCTGAGCTTCACAGGAGATGACCTAGAATGATGGTGACGAAGCATCTTTGGCAATGAAAATGTATAAATCTGGTGATTTTACACTCTATTTCTCTTTTTTTTCTTTCTCTCTCTTTCTGTCTGTCCAAGGTTACGCACTATTTCCACTTTCTATTAAATTAATCTTTAAATTGTAGCAAACTGAAGGGAATAAGTGCTGTAAAAAAATACATATGAGAGTATTAAAAGAGAATATTAAAAGGATAGCTCACCCAAAAAAATTAAATTCTGTTATTAATTACTCATCCTCTTGTCGTTGCAAACCTGTAAGACCTTCATTCATCTTTGGAACACGAAGACATTTTTGATTTAATTTGACAGCTTCTTTATCCTACAGATTCAGAAAGCTCTTAGATTTCAACAAAAGTATATTAATTGTATTGGTTTGGAGCAACATAAAAGCGGGTAATTAATGACAACAGTGTTAAGAAATTAGTAGTGCTTTTAAAGATTTACTTTGTTTTAGCATTATGTGTTTATTTATTTCACAATATAATTTTTTAGTGTATATTATGTCGGTTTATAACCAATGTACAGCATTTTACTTCTCTTAAATCTATTCACTTTCAGTTCACTTTTAGTACATTTTCAAATATGCCTGAAGGTTAATAGTATCTTCAGCTTTAGTGTGGCTTAAAGTTCACAGAACAAAAACAAAGCCTATTTTCTGAGCGTGTGATATCAACTTCATTACTTGTACGAACAAAACACTAAGGTCAGTAAATATGCTTATTACAATGGGGCCCTTCCGCTTTCATGTATTTCTTCTTTTTAAATGTCTGAATATTTGAAGTTATTAACCTTGGGATAAATGCCGGAACTCTCAACATATGAGAAAAGGCTAGCATAGTTCCCCTCCATTCCCATTAAAACACATATTATAAAAAAAACTCATTGCATTCCGTAATTTTTTTTTTCTTTGTGAAGGTAAGGCTTTGAAAAAATCCTCACAGTGCATCTCTTTCTTTGCTGTAGTTCTTAGTTGTAGAAACCATAAACATGATGAAGTGAGACTGGCTTTTTCATCATGCTTTAAGCTTCGCTGTTATTCAAACGCTCAAGCTGGTAAATAATTCAGGGAAGGTGATGTACTTTGTGTTTCCTGAGCTTTGGGATTTATGTAATTTTCCCAACACCAAATGGTGATTGATAGACAGATAATGATGTAATTATCTTAGTGAGATTTGGTGCTCTCCTATTAAAGGGGATAATGTTGCTGTTGTCCTTCTGGAATTCAGTTGCTAATTTTACCCTTTAGAACTATTATAAAACGACAGCCGACATCCTGGAATGAAGGGATCGTTTAAGGTGCACAGTCTGATGGCGTGATACAAAGGTTAAACTCCTCTTTTCTGAGCCAGCATGTAAAAGTTGAATGTGAATACTTGCTCAGAGCTTTTGAAGGATTACATCCACACTTTGTTTTATGAAAGGACTAAAAGGTCACATGGCTTAATAGAGAAACCAATTACTTCAGCTCCTCTTGATAATGAGAATGTTGATCAGCTGAGTCCTCGCATTCATGTATCAGATTTCCTCACAGCATTTATTATTTATTATTTCCAATTTAAGGTCTATTAAAAACATTCTTGTTGATTGGGTTTTGAGATGATTTTCGAACACACATCGTTCGCAGTTGTCATGTATCGCTGCATGACTTTGTTGTGTTTGGAACTTTAAAGTCTGGTAATCCTACTTTTTTGATGATGCCCAGTTTTTTTCCCCCCGTAACTATTTACAAAGTCAGAGTCTAGTGTATTCAAGCCTTTAAATGCTTTGACTCTTATGTTTGCGTGACATTCACACATAGGGATTTGCAGCAACAAAACTAGAACTAGAAGTCATTAATTTTTAGTGAGAGTAATTTCCAGTGGCACGATTGACTGTTGGCAGTGCAAGTGATGCAATGCGGTTAAAGAAAATTACTAATTTTAAAAGGATAAAGTTGTCAATGCTACTGTGAGATGTCATACACATAATAAATATGCACACACAATAGTAAAATGTCTGTTTGATTTATGTATCGATAATTATTTTTGTTCCTGATATAATGCATTATGCACTGCAATTTATATTCAAATCTTGCCTCTTAGAATCTTCATTTTTAGCAGCAAGGAAACTCATCCTTTATCCTGTTTTAAATTTCCACCTATAACTTTAGGCCATCCAGAGGTAGAAACACACTTCATGTCCAGCAGTCGCTCAGTGAACATCCCATTATGCAGTACACTCTTGCCCTAATTTCTCTTTTTTGCCTAGTAGATAGAAGTAGTTAAAAGTTAAAATAAGTCAAAAAGTAGGTAGACTGAGTTTAGACTCATGTTTTTAGACAAAATGTTTTCCTTTCATCGGGCTCATAATGAAATACGATCATCTCATGGAATGTCTGAAAGCAGCATTCAATCTTTAACATTTACAGACCCCAAACAGGTTCGCTAAATTATAAAAAAGTACCAAATGTACAATCTTGAAACATGCATTTAAAATGTAGAATATATATTTTTTAATTAGTGTTTTATATATGTCCAGAGTCCTGCTGCAGGTCCTTTTTTAGACCCTCAGGGGTCCCGAGACTGATAACATGATCCATAATTCATGGAAGTCCATGCTTTAAAGCCCTTACTATAATCCTTGTGAATGTTTAGTTCTTGCACAATAACCATGGTTTAACTGTAGTATTCATTAAATTTTGCAGGATTTAAACTATCCAATGCTTGCATAAATAGAAATAAAACATATAGGGCCAGTTTCCCGAACAGGGTTTAAGACTAGTCCTAGATTAAAATAAATGTTAGAGCTGTCTAAACTGGAAAAAGCTTGCACTGAGATATAATAAAATACCTCATTGCCATTGTTTGGTCTTAAAATGCTCACAGATAATGCATTTTGGCAAGATATGTTTCTAAAAATTCTTAAATGTCCTAAATTAGCGAAGGTCTAGTCCTGGCTTAAACTAATCCCCATCCGGGAAACCGGCCCATACAGTATAGTAGTCAGCATTTGAAGTGGATTAAAAAGATGTGTCTGCAGTAAACAATGCAGTTCACTCACTGATCCTTGTTTGCCGTTGAAAGTCTTATGATTGTATTATATATATATA
>JAUMHP010000010.1:1582246-1597118 GCA_032361065.1 Enteromius trimaculatus | reverse complement strand
AATGGTGACAGAAACAAACGAGAAAGAATTTCAACTGAAGGAATATTGACCGCCAGAAAGAAACTGATAAAGTGAAAATTAACCCACAAGTGAACTCTCAAAAGATGAGGACTGATCCATATGTGTAGATGTCACCCTGCTGTCTGGCGGCACAAAAACATTACATGGAGTGCCAGCAATCCTCTGATCGCTGACGGAGAGAGGCATGAAGGATTCCGCCAAGTGTAGGGGCGATGGGAGCGCTGTACCACTTGCTACGCTATTGTCTGATGGCAAATGGATGACAGCATTTCTATTCAGAATATGTTCTCCCAGTTTGTTAATGAAGACTTCTGGGACGGTGGGTTGGAAGAAAGAGAAAGCATCTCAAAATCAAAAAAAAAAAAAAAACTTGAACTTAATTGGTATAGACTGTAAAGTGGAGTGAAGTGGGATAGAAGCAGCTCACTTCTCAAGGCCATTTGAATTTGTGCCTGGGCTGTCGAGACTGTGAAATATTAATTGGTTGTGGGTGAGTGGGAGCAAATGGCAGTTCTGAAGGCGGGTACCAGAGTAAAGAGAAAAATCACACGCTTGGAAAGACACATCATGAAGCGCCGCAGACGTGATCATGGAGCGGTCAGGTTCATCTGGACAGTAATCCTTCCTGTGATTCAGAGTAGATAAAGTACAGCGAGGTGTTATTGTGAAGTAGACAGTACATTTCCTTTCTTCTGAACGGTTCGCTCACTTTAGCTCTTTCAACACTGCTGTTCTACATTAGGCTCCTGGCTTCATTTGAAAAGGACAAGGGAACTACAGAAGGAAGAATAGAGAAAAACCAAACCAACCAAAACACTGCTGAAAAAACAACTCTTGATCTGTGTACACCCAATTTAGGAGTGTCACTCAATTTGCTGTAAAGACTGGTTTCGCCATATACAATTGGAGTAAAAAGTAAAAAATGCTTCTATTTGTTTCTAATGCAGTTTATCATCATATAATTACAAAATAATACAAAATTGTTAACATAAGCCATGTCTCAATTTACTTATTGAAATTTTGTTAAATTTACTAGCTTGTTGAAATGAAAGGATAAACTCTTTCGAAAAATGCTTTATTTTACATAAAATTTACATTATTACAATATCGTTCTCCTCAGCCTGGTACAGACAGCTCGATTACTTCCAGGTTTGATGAAGGCCACCTTTCGAAAACTAAATGTATTGTGATTGGTTAACTGTTCCAGTGCAATGTGATTGGCGAACAGCTTGGCAGAATGACTACAAGCAAATTCATTCTCTTTATTACATGCAAGAAGAAATGAAAATGACATCTAAAATTTTCTGAAGACGGTCATTTCCAGCACATAAAAACACCCACAGCCGTTATTTTAATAGGGCGCTTTGTGACATCACAAATTCCAAATAGTCCAAATAAGCCATTTGTTAGTGAAAAATGTTTAAAAAATACAAATAAAATAATCTATGTTTGGAGTGAACTTTGAGATTTGTAACTTTGTAGATCTTTTTTATACCTAAACATACGCACTACACAATAACATTTGAAAATAAAATTCAAAAAGAAGAAAATTATAATATGACACCTTTAATAAAAAAAAAAATAAAAAAAAAAGTAACTACAAAAGCCAGGGTAATTCCAACATGATCTCACAGCAATTTGTACATATTTTACGAGGTGGCTAATTCGTACGAATTCATACGATTTATTCTAAATCATACGTATTTTACGAGAAGCTAATTCGTATGAATTTTTAAGAATGACCTAAACATAACCCCGCCCCTAAACCTACCCATCAGGTGGTTTTAGTCAAATCGTACGAATTGGCACAAATTTGGCACCTCGTACGAATATGTACGAATTTCTCGTGAGACTGTGTTGGTAATTCAGATTTTATTTCTCACAATTCTGAGTTCAGAATATAAAGAAGCAACTGCAAGAAAAATAATTGAATTGTGAAATAGAAAGTCATTATTACATTTTTATTTGCGAGATTAGAACTCAAAAACTATGAAATATCAACTTTTTTTCATCTTATCTCACATCTTGCATAAAATCTTTCCATTCTGACATTTATATTTAGAGCTTGAATAAAACATCACTATTTTCATTCCATGGTGAAAACAGGTTTCCACAGAAGTCTGAAAAAAAAATATTTAAATCCTGCTTATACCCTTTTTGAGATTTTCAAAACGCGGCAAGACTTGTTCTCTTGTTAAACATAGCAACCCAATAGAATATTCTTCAGTTCATATAACACTGTATGAAAAGTTTGTATCGAAAGTATAAAAAAAACCTCCATTTCAGCAGTTAACCCTCAGTGTATCTCAACAATCTAAAGTATCTGAAATATACTCAAGTCCCACAAAATAATGCTGCTGGCGTGCTTTGGCATTATTAGACCTCCACAAACAAAGACTACTATAACAATTCACCTTCCTGCAGTCCTTTTATGTGTGTTTTCTGCATGCAGATGCCAGTTCTCTTTTCTCAGAGGACATTTTCTCAGTTTTTACTCCGCCTGTCACTTCTGCCAAAGCACATCAAAGTCTTCTTTCCATTAGTCTAAATGGTAGCCTCTCTGTCATGGTTCAGAAGTTAAAAGTAATGGTTTATGCGGGGCATTGAAAGTGATGAATTCATTACTTTAGACGCAGAGATGAAAAACTCAAGCAAACAACATAGATATTTGTGTTATTTGCTCATTACGGTAATGAGGAAATTGAAAATGCACAGGCTTTGTGTTTTAATTTGAAATGGCATGAAAGCACACACAAACACTTCAACGGAATGGAACAATATGCGTTACTCTGTAATTGCTTATGCTCATTCAGAAAGCATTACATCAAGTTTATAATTCTTGTTTTTCAATTTTATTTCGAACAAAGCGGCATTTATGTGAATATGAAGTCTGTTTTAACAAGCGCTGGTAGAATTACAGCCCTTGTCTTATTGACTCGAGGCAGGGCAAAGGAAAATGAGAAAAGCCCAGATGAGAAAACATAACGTAATGCATTATTTTCCATAGTTACTTTCTTAGGAAGTAACACACTATTGTAATGCATTACTTTCAAAAGTAACTTTCCCCACACAAAAACATTAAAATACCATAAAACCCAAAATTCAGATTTTAAATCCAGCTAAAGCTGAATTTTCACTATTCTGCAGCCTACTTTCTGAGACCGATGACCTGTGTGCGAAGCCCAGGGCTGCCCTGTGAGCGTTTTATTGATCCGCTTCAATTAACATTAGCATAGAAGCGCTAACATACAATTAACACTCCCACTCAAGGGTCATGAGCGACTGCCATCTTTAAGGCTAAATGCAGGTTGTAATAAAGTCAGCAGGCTATGAGATCAAGACATCCAGCCCACATGCACACACAAACCTGCTCCATTTCTGTTCACTACATCACGTCTCCCTGTCCATAAACACATTTCTTTCTCTTTCCCTTGGCACAAATTTCCATTCAGATCTATTCACGAGTTTTGGATTCCGATCTCAGGGTTGGCAGGATGAGAGGAAGGCCACGGCCTTTATCAATATTACATTTGTGCAGGAGATTGCGCTGCATTCAGCAGGAGAATAGATCTCAAAAGTCAATATAGCGAGCAACAGCTAACAGCCTCTCCAAGTGACTCACAATACAGTGCCTAGTCAAGCGCTTCACTGCAGTCTGCTGATGTTATATATGCTGGCTGTTAAAATATAAACGATATGCTAGACTGAGCTGATGTTGCTCTTCTGCTTTCGGGAGTCTGTGTGTCTGGGTGAGTGCCGCATTAGTCGAAATTTCTCCAGAGCTATTTGGCACAAATGTAATGTCACAATGTGGCTCTTCAATAAGCAATCTGGAACCATGTTGTTCTTATAAAAAAATAAAAAATAAAAAAAAAAAACACATACCACAGGCTGTTTATGTACTTTTTGTGAAAACAAAAGCTGTAATCATATTGGATATCAACAGAGCTGAAGTACTCATCTCTGTGATACGCGTTTTCTAAACCAGTATTTTAAAACAGATCATACCGTTAAATACTTGAATCTGATTGGCTGTCGAATGTGATTATTTTCAAGTAAATTCATGGTTAAAGTAGTTCCAGGCCAAATAATTCTGGTTATTTATTCTGTTTACAACAGCAAAAGAAACCTACAATCACAAGCAAAGTAAGAAGTAATAAATGGATGGAGTGAGTGAGATTAATCCTCAGAATTTTCTACTTCTTATTTGGTAAAATACAGACACAACATCTCCCCTGTGTTTAGATTTAGGTTATATTTGCCACCATCTACAGTAACACCTAGTTATTTACTGGATTATGGAATTTTTCCCAACCATCTCTTTACAACGTAAGGCCTTTAACCCCCCCAGAGCTGTGTGGAGCACTTCTTATGATGGATGGTAGGAATGCACTGAAATGAAAACAAAATGAAACACTGGGCCAAATGCCGAAGGCCGTTTTTTTCTCCATTGCATAAACTTAATAGCCAAAATGTTTATTGTTTTGTCTTGTTTTTCAAACAGAAATCAATCACAAAATCAACAATAGAAAAAATATTAAGACTGAACATTTTTTTACATTCTATCAGACATTATACCAACAACAATTTAACTTAAAATTAATACATTAGTAAAACAAAAATAGAAAAATTACACTTTTTGAAATGTCCCTTTTGTATCAGGCATGTGATTGGCTAAAGACAAAACATCAGAAAAACTGAAAACTTTAAGCAGCAAATCAGTATATTATACAATCATTTCTGTAAATATGGTCAAAAAAAATCTATTTAAAAAACATTTGTATTTTTTTGTATTTTTTATTGTACGTAAAACGTATTTTAAAACATTAGAAAATATTACTATATATTATAATATTTAATGATACAGATCCTAATTTCAACATGTGTGAACATTGTAATAAATTTATTAATAGAACTGATTAAGCTGGAGATATCGAGCAGGAATATCCACATCTGACTTTGAATGGAACGCAGCAATAGCATTTCACAGGGATTCTACCTGCCTGAGGTAAACCCATTCTCTCTAGAGTTCTTCTGAAACTGCCTTTCAAAAGAAGCACTCTATTTTAAAACGTGCCACAGAAACACAAACCATCTGCAATTACGCAGATCAAAGTCAAATGGTAAATATCATGTCCCTCTCAAAGAGCTGTGGTATAGATCGGTACGCTACTCTCACACCTTGAATATTTTGTTCGCAGGACTCATTCATCATCAAACTCTTTGAAGATCAGCAGGTGAGGAGGCTGCCAGGCTGTTTAAAATGCAGCACTTGCCTCCGGTTTGTCTGCGCCCCTGACGTCCTGTTTGCTTTTAACTCTGGCGTCAGCCTGGGGACAAAGCGTACACCTTCACATTTAAGAGAAATAATCCAATAAGATCAGTTTCAACAACTCTCGAAAATAGGAGGATACCAGTTTTCACACAGCCTGTTCATCTGTGTTTAACTTTTTAATAGCCATTCTTTGTAAGACCTGGAGCCATTCCGTTATTTAAAAAAAAAAAAAAAAAAAAAATTATATCGAAAGAGATTTTGTACACTGTCTAAACAGATCACAGCATGAACTGGATTTGCAGTCAACTAAATTTGTTTAATCGGACATTATTTCATTCTGCTAACTTATACCACAAAAACCCGCCCTCCAAAAAATCTCAGCCAATCCGATATTTATCAGTAACCACTAACAGACACACTGACAGGAAAACAAAACATGGCCTTGGGCTGCCATAGAGTGTTATTTCTCATGACAACCACTTCAGTTATATCCGTCAGGTAGCATAAATGATTTATGTCTGGTATTCCAAAAAATAATCACTTTTAGCTCTTAATTATCAGAGAAGACGAACATGTATGAAATATAAACAATCAGCAAAACATAGGTTTAAAAAAAAAAACAGGTAATCAATGCACTGGAGTGGCAAAAACATGTAAGATTAAACTGTGAAAGATTTTTTTTGTTAATAATTGCAGATTGGCAATTTGGACATTGAAGAACATTTGAAATCTGTTTTATTTTAAATTGCATTTCAATTTAAATCGCATTTATATACAACTCATTTATATATATTAATAGTCTCAACCACCCTAATTGCTGAATCCTGTAAATTTACCAGAAACTTTAAACTGAAGGACAGCACTCACCTCCATCCCCAAACAACATTACAAGGTTGAATTATGTTCCTGACAAGGAGAAATGCTCTGAAATCTTTAAACAAAGCAAAAAGGAGACAAAGGTACTGCTGGGCAGTGATGTCCAAATTATGACATACTTTTGAATTGAGGGTTGAGGGTCAAATTCTCAGAGGACTCCAATCTGCCAGGTCTCAATTGAGGCGGAACCAGTGTCCCTGCTGCAGAATTACCCTCCAGACCTGGGCTGTCAGCCACAATACATTCAATTAATTCTAAACCATATGGAACCTCATTACAAAGCTGAGGTTTGGGAAGAACCTGAAGCCCTTCAGTGTACACTACCATAACTGTCACTTTCCTTTCCGAGGGATGTCAACTGAGCAAAAGTCTCATATATGGCTGTCAACTCAATGGTGCAGGTGACATCTGTAAGGTCGAACAATGCTCATGTTTATCTAACATTCTAGGTTACACTGGTTTACATTGGTTTTAGTTCTTGTGAAAGATTTTCATGAGAAGGTCAATGATTATTTCCTAGGGTTTTTTATTTTATATTATTTTATTTTGTCATCTGATACCTTTAAAAAATTACTAGCCACTGCTATAAACATATTTAATGCATTAGAAATTTGGATGCAGACTAATGGTGTATGCACACTAAAATGTAATTATTTGCATGAGTAGTTTATATACACAGTCAATGCAAAGTGCCCAATAGACATGAATTTGCGAGTATTTGAGAATTTGTGGTTTCCGGGTACATTACGTGATCCCGCCAAGTGCCAGCTTGCCAGCACGTTCGTTACTACGAAACATATATACCTATGGGTGCGTGTATTTTTTAAATAGATAAAGCTATTTCTTTTATTTGGATGAATTTGTCTCTATCAGATTTACCAATTGTTATAATTCATATTTGTGCTGATCATTTATGAACAATAAGTAAAATTAAACTGCTAGCAATAACTTCAGAGAATTGGGTGGGCCAGAGGGGCTGCTGTGCGAATATTTTGTGGCTCCTCCCCTATAGCAGATAAAATCTCACACCAAACTTTTGCTAAAACTTGAGAGCCCTGTAGAAATAATGCAATGCGAATACCAAAACGAATGTAATTATTTGCTCGAAAAGATTAGAAAAAAAGTAAATGCAAAGACGAAAGTAGACATGGATCTGTGCAGTGTGAGGCAAATGACGTGTATTGGGCGACGCAACTGGACATTATTTGCCTCAAAATTTCAGTAATAATTTAGCATAGGTAACACTTAACTACGACTTTCCCTCAATAAATGATTACATTGCTGCTTATTAATAGAGGTAGTTAAGTTTAGGTATTGGGCAGGATTAGTGACGTAGAATACAATCAATCATGTTTAATATATGCTTAATTAGCATTAATAAATGGTTAATATTCTTGTTATGTTGTCTGTCAGTGTTTTCCTTGTTCAGTGTTATCTCGGTGTACCAACCTTGCCTGCTTGTGGAGTATTGCTCTGTTTTGTCCAGTGGACTCTGCCAATCGACCGACCCCAGCTATCTCTTTTGGATTTATCTCTTATGTTACTGCTTGCGCTATCCAAGGTTGCCTGTTATTTTGCCCATGCCTGTATGACCAATGCTAATTCGTATGAATCTGTACGAATTACCTACACCCAACCCTTTGACCCCTTGCTTAATTGGTCGTTGTTACACAAGCCAATCAGCGAAGAGCTTACGGACATTCAGTTTGACACATCAGATTGTATCAGAAAAGATAGGAGAGCATTATAATGTTTTAATTTGCATAAATAATGCGATAAACATCCCACAACTAACCTAGAGTGAGTAACACAACGTGAATAATCGCTTCGCTTTTGGTGTGCACACACCAATTACAGATGGTGCACTGAAAACACAAACTATAAGTGAATACTAAAAGTTCCCCTAAAAATTCTACTAGTCAATGTGCAAAGAATCAAAACATTTCTTTGACAGCATTGTAAAATGGGTGCAAAAATAGATATAATGAATACAGAAAGACTATAATATGCTGAAGCTGCAGGGAAACAGATCATAAAGACTGTGACTATGGTGATTCAGTTAAAGTCTGCACCAAAGAAGGACAATTACATCTTATAAAGTAGATGTCTGTATATCACAGAACACGAAAATCAATAGGCATTCATTATCCAAGACACAGGGGGCCAATGTCCGCGGGGTGAAAATTCAATCGGCCTCAAACTGTTACAGCAAAAGATTTACACCTCTTCATCTGGACTTTCAGAAACATAGTACATCACACACATCTGACAAACAAGACAACAGACAACTTGCAATGTAGCGCTTTAGAGTTCACTTCTATATCATAATGCTTCAGTTCGATCCACACACCCCAGGCAATGTAGCATAGCAAGAGGAAAAAAGTGATAATGTTCTGTTGCAAAGAGTTTTCGTGATTGCGTAACAGAATGGTTTCTATCATTATTATGAACAATACTGCAATGTTTCGGTCCGATGGGAGTCAAACTCGAAGCAGTTTTGGTTCATCCTTATCGTTTTCTGTGAAATTCTGTATGGGCGACATAGTGCCTCGGGAATTTAGCCTGGTGAAAAACAATTAGTCATGGATCTGACTGAGATCTTGGCAACAGTGATCTCAGGAAATGTGTGATATTTGAGAAGCTGATTATGAAATAACCCATGGGTTTTCAAAATAGACTTAATAAGGTTTATTAAAAATCAAAACCTCATCTGCCCGAGACATGATGAATCTCAGCGGCTGCATTCATATGCCAGCATAAAAGCCTTTGAAGTGCACTTACCATCAGATATCAGATTTCCTGTAGTAATTTCTTAGATGCTTCTTGAGAAGCTACTATCTTTGTATATTCAATTTATGAGTGTACATTTATCAATTTTGGCTTTGGGAAGTTCTATATCAGATGCCTTAAACTTGATAGGTGTCTTTCTGTCGGACCTAATTGATATTAATAATTGGCTCTTTGCAATCTCTCTTCAAAAACTGCTTCATTCTGTTGATGCGTGTTCACTACTACAATTCATATGTTTCCCTTAATCATATTAAAAAAACAAAGACACTGCAATTAATTTTAATATAACTTATAAGGAAGAGGAGGAACTGAGAACAGGCGCTAATGGAGACAAAAAGGTTTGTCAGCGATACGAGCTGCATTATTCTAGCTTCTCCATCTCTGACACCTTCAATAGCGGTTCAGCTCTTAAACATGTTTGTGTTGCCCTCTGCCTCTGTTCCTGCAAGGCCAGAGACCCAAGTAATGACACGGATATCCCATCCCATCGAGCGGACTTCAATTCAGTGGGGTGGGAACACCCCAATAAGGCTTCTACAAACTACTCGCTTCAATCTCCGGCAGCCATTTCCAACTTATCAGGAGCCATTACCTGCCTGGTGCTCTGAAGGGTCAAGGACAAGCAAAGAAACATTGCTTGTTTATTCTATAAGGACAGCCAATAAAGCAGAGAGCTGCTAGCAAGATTTCCCCCCAAGCTTCAGAAACGAAAACCCAGTGAAAATGATAGCCGATTTCAGATCTGATGTTTTTAACTGGTGTCATGCTTTTCTGATCAAACATGAAAATGCTGTTAGATAGCAATAACACTACACTGTTATGTTATATTTAACACGGTTTTGATTTGCGGAAAAAGAGACATTTCTCCGAAAAATCTTGCGGATGTTTGACAGAAGAATGAAAGTTTTCTTCTTACAGTAAATAATGCTATTTTTCCCCTAAATTATGCCAGTAAGCACATTAACTTGCTGCAGGGTTATTTTTGGTTTAATTGATGTACTACTTGTTTTTATTAAGATTTTAAATTTGTTTATGTTGTTATTTTTTTGTTTTCATTTTCATTTTTGATAAGGTTTTAGTAATATTTTAATTCAGCTTTTTAGTTTTTTTTAGTTGTAGTTTTATTTACTTTATTTCTCTTTTATTAATGTAAAAAATAATGATTTTAGATTTAATTAATTTATAACCTAAAATAAAAAAAACTATGTAAACTGTAACTAGAAAACAAGCAAGTCTAGACTTTTTTTTACTGAAAAGGAGATTTTACAATCAATTAAATAAAAAGTGCAAAATTACACCAATTATGCAACCAGTTAGCACATTACACTTGCACTACATGTACTACTACAGTTTTGATTCATATTAGTGTTTTACATTTTCATTTTATATAATGTTTTTGTCTTTTAATTCATTTATTCATTTTATTTTGAATAAATAATACTATATTTTGTGGTTTTATTCATTTTATTTACTTTTTGTTGTTTTATTGCAATAAATAAAACTAAAATTATATAAAAACTATATAAACTGCAACTAAAAAATCTATATAAAATCAATTGTAGACTTTTTTTAATAAACTAAACTGACAGGACTATTTTAAAATAAATAAAAAATTAAATGTGCAAAATTATACAAACCATACAACTAACCACTGGTTATTAGGTTCCCTTAAACCAAATAAATATTCTTAACCATCATAATTGTAAGGGACAATAATGAATTGCAAAACAATATTTTTTAAACTCAAGGTTGTAGAGAAAGTTAAAAACCTTCTTATAAATGTTTAACAGATTTCAATAACAATACATCAGTGTGCTACAGGCAAAACTAAGAAAATAGTGTGATTCTGCTCCTATCTTAGGCATTTCTCAAAGTAAATAGTGAAGTTTATGTAGAAATTATACCATATCATGGGCATGCATACAAGGATACTGCATTGAACCTTACACAAAAACATGGGGAGATCATCAGAAAAAACAAGCATTTGTCACAGCCACTAAAATATTTAGAATATGTTTTTACACTGTTGTATACAAAAGCATGTACTTGTAAATATTTACGAAATCGTTTTGAAACCGGGGATTTATTGTATGCGAATTACATGTCCTTTTATTACTTTTTTCCCCATCATCTTCCAGAGCCTGAATTTGTTGACATGCCCTTTCACAAGTTTTGTTTGCTATTCATTGTGCTGCAGTAGCAGTGAATTCTCCCAAGAACTAGAGTGGCCGAGAAAAAGAGAAAGAACGAGATATATTGGGGGGGGTGGGGGGATACGGTAGCAGTAGCCTTATGAAGGAGATGCCTGAGGGCTTTTCAGAGGAGTCCTCCAAACTTCAAAGTCTCTTTGCTTCCATAAGAAAGGCCATTGGGGAGTTGGCATCAATTTTAAATGATAAAGAGAGGTTAGGGAGGGAGTGAGTGAAAGCATACCAAAATAAAAACCAGGCCTCTTGTCAGGATTAAAATTAGTTGTGTTTGTACGGAGAGAGAGCTGGGTGTGTTCGTTAAACCACTGAAGCTAAGAGAAACTAGAATGACCCTTTTGACAAGCATATCAGCATATCCAGCAGAAGACATTGTGAATACATTATCAGCATCAGCCGCACTTCCTACACGCGTAATACCAGACACATCAAAGGAAGTGTAAAAAAAAATAAATAAATAAAAATCCGATTAAATAATTATGGTACAACAGGCACTCTATATATACAGATATATGTGGATCAGTTCTAGGGATGTTCATTTCAGTTATTTCCCGTAATCGACAACTGACACTCAATCACCGAATATTAGCCGCTAACCGACAACATTATTGTAAATTAGAATTGAATTCAATTAGAAAGCATAAGCGCCTGTGACCCGTTAAAAATAGTAATATTTGTTTTCTGCAGATTCACTGTACACGCGCAAGAACTAGCAAACAACAGAAGATAAAGATTCACATGATCATATCTATTTCATATCATAGGCCTGCAGGACTTTTGCGACCAGAAAAAAAAAAAAAAAAAAAACATTAAAAAGGATAAATAGGCCTGTATGAGAAATATATAGCTATTTTACCTAAATAATAAATCAATAAGAAAATGAAAGAAAGTTGACTGTATGAACGTGCAATGGGAATCAAGCCCGTATTCCTTAACCAGTAACCATAGCAACAGTGACCCAATTAATATCAAAGATGGCAACGTCCATAAAACTAAAAGTCTCATCACTTTCTGACATGACAGATGAGACGCAGCTAATTTCTCCATCACTATAAGTTACCCAAAACACACATAAAAACACGTAATACCAGGTAGATGCAGGTTTGTGGAGCAGAGCGGTTTTCTTTAGCAGTGTATGACGTGACAGTTGTCCAGCCCTGGTCCATTCACACAGCGCATGTGTTCCGAGAATGCGGTTGTCACTCCTTGTATTAGGACTCAAGCAGCCTGCCTATAGGACGGACAACTATATTCTGCTGCTGTGTGAATGTGGCCAATAAAATGTGACTTTTTTCCTTTTTTGTTTTAAACACATTTTTAATTAGGCTATGAGTTAGGGCTGGGCGATTTAATCATCCATTAATGCATGCGCATCACGTTAGTAAAGCCGGTTCTTTGATTAGCGGTAAATCTCAATCAGCTGTTTTTAAGATGCGCTGCAGTTGCTACACAGAGCCGTAGATCATTCAAGTTGTTTATTTAGCAGAAAAATCCTGTAAATGTATGAGGTGGCAAGGGGTAAAAAAAATATTGCCGTTAATCTATACACAAAGTTGGGTTGGGAGCTGTGTCTATACTACACAAGATATGATGACTTTCGCCGGAACAGAGCAGAAGCAGAAGTGCTGCGATCACTTCTGCACAGAGTCTATTTTTGCTGCACCGCTTAGTGCCAGAGACAGTGCGTTGTTCTTGATCAAAACTGACCCGATTAACATAAAAAGTAACACATTTTACCATAAAATGGTGTAAGTGATGTGTTTTACGTTTTACACTCAAAATATGAAAAAATGCCAAACCTCAAAAGGTCTGTTAAATTAATAAAACTAGAGGCATTTGTTAGCTTTAAGATTAGTTTTTCAATTCAATTATTCAATCCAAATACACTTTATTGTTGGAATTATTTCCGAGATTTGTCTTGGATCTCAAAGCGTAACCTATTAAATCTAGCATCTGCGTGAAAGCCTTCCTTTGCATGGCAAAATGTAATATTTCTTATGCAAAATGTGAGAAGGGTCAGACATAATTTTTCCTGACAGGCTCTGCTATTTTTTTTTATATACACATATTGAAAACTTTGTTAAAATTTATTGTGTAAACTATAATATAGACAGTCGCATAAAGCAAATCAAAGCACATGACAGAAGAAAGATGCTTGTCTACAGCCTACTGCAGTACAAGCCGTGGTTCAGTTGCCAGTATGAAAGCATAATCGGCACGCGCTGCTCCTGCTCTGCATGCGCACCGCTACCGCACATCTTACACCCAGCTAACGGGTGCAGTGTGAAACCAGCGTCAGCAGAAGGCCCTCCCAATAAATGCTGAATATGACAAGTTGGCAAAGCTAGAGAAACTGCTGGATCCATGCAGGTATGGTGTACAAAGATAGCGTGTTCATGAAAAGTTCTTTTAAATGTCATTTTGTATTTAAGAAACAAGTGTCCTTAACTGTAATGTGATTAAGAACTTGTATGCGCAATTGTGTTTAATGAATCTGTTATTAATTATTTTTCTAATGCGCCACCTGGCTACTTTTACACCTGGCACCACAACTACTTTTAGTCATTATCAAATGAGCCATTTTAACCTAGATTCATTTAGATTAATTTCAAGATTACAGTGAGTTTAATCTAGATTTAAAAAATGTATGTATGCCCACAACTAATAAACATGTAATACGTAAAGATTCAGAAAGCATTGAACGAGATCCAGTAATAAATGAATATATATTTACAGTAGTACTGTAACAACAAATGAGTGTTTTTAAATATGATGGTTTTATTTTAACCATGATGATTTTCTCTAATGTGGACACCCAACATAATAATATATTATTATTTTCCATCTGAATCTAATCATGTCATGTCATCAAACGTAAAAGTCAGCAATCTAATAATTATCATGTTAATTACCATGCACCTTTAGCCCTAACAGCGAGGGTGCTTTTTACCCAAAATACCCATGGTCGCAAAGTATATGCATACATTTTTTAGCATACATCAACTTCGCACTGCTGAACCCAATCGCACCAAAGATCAGACAAATATACATGTGCATCTTGAAAAGCAAATGTTTTGGAAAGTGCTACGCCAGATTTTTGTGCCATCTAGTGGTTTAGATGAAAATAGCATCAAAGACGCCCTTTACCCCAAGGCACCTTGAGCTCAGTTGTACCCCTGGTCAATTTACTGGCCTAGACGAGATTTTATCTGGTGTCCTTACCTCACAGCCCACTCCACCAATAATTCAAACATTCACACAGTCACTGGATTGTTTTTTTTAATTATTATTGGAAATGTGCCAATTAATTTGTATGAACACACAACCCCACCCTTAAACCTAACCGTGACAAAAATTATATAAAAACATGACTTAAATGGTTTAATGAGCACATGCGTTCTCAAACCCATGACCGGACCGTCCTGTCTTATTTTCTAACGCATCGCTCTCCAAACTGAGCTACATCAACCCTAAACTATGTCAACATATTTGTACAAACGACCTATATGGGCGTAATAGTTGGAGGACAGGTTGACATATAACATATTACACATACACACTGTATATACAGTAGTCAACATTCAAAGTGGATCAAAACCTTTCATCAAAGTTGTCCTAAGACAAGAATAGGTATTGTTTTTGATTTTAGGACAACTTTGATGAAAGGATTTGATCCACTTCAAAAGTTGACTACAGTATATAT
>JAUMHP010000010.1:1554564-1571306 GCA_032361065.1 Enteromius trimaculatus | reverse complement strand
CTGCGCTGCTAGATTAGTGCCCTGTGGATAAATTACTTTGGGTGCACTTAACGAATCAGTTATTTTATCATTCTCTAATATGCTTTGCAATAATGCTATGATTGCATAATGAATTTTTATATGCAATTGCAGGTTAGACCCACCAAAACTCATTAGAGCTCAGTTAAAAAGAATGTTGACAAGATACTAAAGTTACACGATAGACAAATCACAAAACATTAATTAAATGAGTGAATCCTTTCAATTATAATTAATACATTTATAAATTTAGATGCATACTAAAGGAAATAAAAGAATTATAACTGTATTTTTGTTTTGTCATTTTAAAATAAAATAGCCTATATTTTTTTAGATTAAAACTTAAATTTAAAATAATAAAATGGAAAGTATTACAGTTATTCTTATTATTATCATCACCAATAATGCCTTCTATAAACATTTGACTTAACTTACTCTCAAGAATTTTCAATGGAATAAAGTGTTGCAATGAAGCCCAATCTTATTTATACTATATATTTGCAATCTATACATATAAATAAATAAAATAAAATGATTCACAGACTTTTTTGTTCCAACACACACACGTTTACACACTTTGTAAGGACATTGCATGGACTTCTATTGATTTTCTATCAAGTTAATGATATTTTCTAAACCTACCCATCATTAATATGCTTCGGATTCCATCACAATAGATAGATTAAAAATCACCGAATACCAAAGCGCTGGAATCAGTCTCCGCCCACCTCCATAATACACTTACCTCAGATGATCATAGATTAGTGAAAGCAAGCGCGTGAGGAATCAACTTGACTCGTGGACTGTCGTCAGAAAATGTAAGAAAAATATTTCCAATTTTTTTTTTACTGTTTATTACTGTGTTTATTAGAGTGACAAATATGTAAATGGACAGGTACATTTGAAATGTAAAGTTGGTAGCCTATGTTGCACACGCGCAGATCTAAGTTACGCTACTAAGCGCGTGCACTGATTTGGTAAATTAAACAAACGTGAGCGTAACAGTTTGCCATATATAAGTAAGTTAGCCAGTAGTGTAATTATCATTACACTCATTATCTATTTCTAAAAGAGATATATGGCTAAATAAAGTCTGTTAAAATGAAATGTGATTAGATAACATGCTGGACCCGGATGCGCGAGGACAGCTATCAGATCAGATCACTATTCGCGGTTTAAGCTGTCAGTACACAGACAGCCGTCAATAGAGGTTAAGACAGGGAAGCAAGACTCTCAGTGTCACTTGACATGTAATTAGTGATGGGGTCAGGGGTTTCCTCAGCCAAACCCCCCTCCACACCTGCACCCCAGAGTGCCAGATGTGCGACGGCGTAAGTTTGAACGCACTTCTGTCATTGAAACTCTTTTTCTTCTTGTGCTATGTTTTACGGGCATTTCTTTGCATTTTAGCCCAATGTCTGCAAATGAAGAGCGCACATTCATTGCCATCAAGCCTGATGGAGTGCAGAGGGGACTTATCGGAGAGATCATCAAGCGTTTCGAACAGAAGGGCTTCAAGTTAGTTGCTATGAAGTTAATCCAGGTAAATTGAATTAACCGTTTAAGCTCAATTGTTTTGATAGGGTTTGCCTTTCCTCTTAATAGTGAAACAGCGCACCGAGAGAGAGTTATTTGTAGATGGCAGTTACATCCATAGTTTGTGTGTGGCGAAAGTTACAAGAGATTTAACATGTATAGCCTACCTTAAAATTAACCATGGAAATAATGGTTAATATAGTTAAACCATGGTAACCCTATGGTTTTGCAACACTAGTTTAAACCATTACTGCTCAGCTGTGTTATCAACGTTGTTACCTCAGCATCTTCTAGCAAAAGGATGATACTTGACATGTATATGACTTTGAAAACCACTTTATCAGATTAAAACATTAATTACATTTTCCCTTTACTCTGTAATTGCAAAAGGCTCTATTCTCGGTGTGAGAGAACTTAAGCTCTCTCTCACAGACACACTTGTCTTCTAAGGGTTAAATCGATTACTAAATTTAATTGTATAGTTCCTTGTGGTCTGCAAGGTTGCACCTGTTATTTATATCCCCTATGAAAATCTAATTATTTAGATATATATGGGAGTAAAGCCCTCAGATGTCACTGAAAATAAAATCTAGAGGCAATTATTGTATATAAATATTTACATGTTAAAAATACTTTCTAAAGAATGTTTTTAAAAAATCATTTTAATTGTTTTCTTTATTTACATTACTTAACTCATTAAAAACTTAATCGATTTTTAGTTTCTAATTGTGGAAATCTCTATTTAGAGCTTGTCTTCTAAGGGTTAAACCAATTACTAACGCTAGTCCTTGTGGTCTTTGAAGTTGCAAATGCTATATATATCCCTATGTGACCATCTAGTTTCAGTTAATATGACCTTAAAAGATTCACAAATAGTTTTTTGCTCATGTTTTGTATGCTTGTCTTCAATGCAGGCCGATGAGGATCTTCTGAGACAGCACTACTGTGACCTGAAGGATCGGCCTTTCTTCCCGGGGCTTGTCAGTTTTATGTCCTCTGGTCCTGTGGTTGCCATGGTAAGCCTATTTATATTATTTTCCCCAGAGAGCGACTCTAGGGCACTTTGAATTTAATAATATTTCTTGCTTATTGCTAATAAATATTCTTCTTTCATTTTATGAAGGGGACTAATGTTATTTCTGTGATATATTTTTATGTGTGGGAGGGTTTTAACGTTATAAGAACCGGCAGAGTAATGCTCGGTGAGACTAATCCCATTGACTCCAAGCCTGGGACTATCCGAGGTGACTTCTGCGTTCAGGTTGTCCGGTAAGAACTTACACTGTAATCTAAAATAACACTTGAAATAAGTGTGTTTAACCAGCAGAATGTAATACAATGTAATACTAGATTGAATCTTTAGATGTACACCCAATTTTGCCAAAAATCATTAACGCATTAAAATGGCCTTATTATGGGTTCAGATTTAGTTTTTGGGAATTCCAAACAACAGGCTGACATGCAGGCAAGGTCAAAAGACACTTTCATTGCCTTATAACATGCATTTATTTTTACCCAACCTGTTTAACAACTTCCAAATCAATCATTTAACTCTACACTTTTCCAAGCCCCTCAGGGAATTGGTCATTTTAAATTAAAGCAGTGTTTGTGAGCTTTTAATACTCCAAAAGCGGCAGCTATAGGCTAAGAATGAATTTGCATTTTCATTCAGAACCAATTCGAAAAAAGTATCACAGATTTTATATATTGTGCTCTGCAAAAGTATTCATACTAGTGCTGTCAAACAATTAATCGCATCCAAACCAACACATGCATGTATATATTTAATGAAAATATATTAAATATATTTAGATATAATATCAAATATAGTAAAATAAATATATAAATGCATTTACATGTAAATACTTTCAAAATACATGCTGTACGTGTGTGTTTTAATATACACATAATAAACAAACACAGCATAAACATATATTATGTAAAGAAAAACTTTTATTTTGGATGTGATTAATCACAATTAATCGTTTGACAGCACTAATTTATACCCTTTGTTTCCATATTTTGTTATGTTGCTGCCTTATGTTAAACTACTTTAAATGACTTTTTTCCCCACATCAATATACAGTACACTCCATAAACCATAACCCAAAAAACCCCCAACAAAAAACAGGTTTTTAACATCTTTGCAAATTTATTAAAAATAAAAAACTACAATGATGCCACTGCATAAGTATTCACATAAGTATTAACTAAATATTTAGCTGAAGCATCTTTACAGCCTCAAGTCTTGTTTGATGCGACAAGCTTTGCTTGCATGAACACTTTCACAAAGCACTGTAACTATCTTTGGATCTGTCTGTCTGATACATATCTATCTGCACTTGTTTTTGCTAATATTCAATTTCGGTCACTTCAGGAACATCATTCACGGCAGTGATTCTGTCGAAAGTGCCAACGCCGAGATCAACCTGTGGTTCAAACCAGAAGAGATCTGTGACTATACCAAATGTCAGGACAGCTGGCTCAACGGCTGAACAATTTCTTTTTTTTTTTCCTGCACTTTTCTCCCTTCTGGGTGCTTTTGATTTAAATCAACCCATTTTTGTTTTTATTCCACTTTTTCTGGTGTTTGTCTTTACAATAAAACCAAAAATCATTTTTATTCTATGAGTTCAAAAGACAGTTTCAGTGACCTGGTACTATATAATAAAACAACTATTAGAGCCACTTTGACATGAGTAGTGTGAGGATTGATCTCTTGACCATTTTAATAAACATAATACTTCAAGTAGTTCAAATGAATGAATTAGAGGCCTACTGTATTTATACTGTATGTTACTGGTGGCCCCACTCAGGCAAAGCAACAGCGCAATGCCACACAAAGCACTGCAGTAAGGAATGGACTTGGGAAATAAAGTACACAGTGCTCATTTAAAAGATACAGTAGCACCAACAGTGCTGTTGTCCATTAAAATACCATTACGCCACGTAATACAAAACCAGATTGTTAATATAAATCCAGATTGTTGCTTACAAAAGGAAAGCATGCAAGAACAGGATGGTCTGGTCTTCTCGCAGCGTCTACATAATTCTTTTCAACAATATAGTTTACATCAAACAGTTAGAGAATGGTCTCTTTCAGTCAATTACTTGTCGTCCCGCCAGTGTACAGTACATGCAGAAATAAATCTGTACAATAAAAGATACATAGTGCATTCACTACATAAAGATGGTAAAAGTGCCACAGAGTCACAGAAGTGAAGAGAAATTAATGCTCCATTTGAACACTTTTTATCCTGTATACAGTAATCTACCAGATGGTGATGTTTTTGTGTGTTTTAACCACATGGGCCCTCGTTTATGAAAATAAAAGTTCCCTTTTGGTTAGCCGGGCCTAAAAATGTAGTGCTTTGCAACAGTTTCTATTTTTAAAGCGACTCAATTTCAGAACTTACCAAGAGGGACTTTCCATTTTAACCTGACAAACCCAATAAATTATCATTTTGGTACAAAAATATATAATAGATGTAATCCATATAATGTCTCTCTTTCCCCAAGCACAACGGTTGTCAAAATATACTATTAATATGCTAAGAAAATGTATTTTCTTAACATGTTTAGTTTTAATTGGATTCTTATGCAAAGATTGAAACATACAATGTACAGTGAAACTAAAAATATACTGTACAACGCTGAATCTGTTGGACCTTTTACAGTACAGTTAAACATACTTGGTCCACGAGGTTTGGGTCTTTAATAAATCAAGCATTTTCTTGGTTATGTTTTTGATCAGCTGTATTATTGCTTTTAAACAGTGATGAATCTCAGAGCACTTGAAAACGAGTTTAGGTTGTATCTCACTTTGATTTTACACCGTATATCCATTTGCTAGAGGCCAACTGTGAGCACAACAGGAAATTAAAGTGTCTCTGTTGAAAGAACTTTAGTACAGATGATCTAAACAGTAAGTGCTTACACTCCGCAATCTTCACTGTAGATGCGTCCTGTCTGAGCGTGACGAAGATGCAGAAAGCAACAGTAAAAGATATGTTGAAGTTCGAAAGTGGAGGCACGATCCAGCCAACAGACACACAGCGGTCCATTAAATGAGCTCATTTAATTCAACTGATAAAAACCAGTGCTTGTAAGCAGGATCACTGAAGTGCGTAAACAAAGTGTGAGATGTCGGAAACATCCAGAAGCTCCTGTGTAAAGGCCCCACACAATGGCTATACCTGTAGGAATTGCAGTAGGTCAATCCAACATGGCTTCCAGCTGGTCAGCAAGATCATCGAACATGTTCCCTATGTCATCAAGAATGCTCCCAGCTGACTTCACTGTGTTAATGCCCCTTAGGGAAAGAAGAGGAAGAACAAGTTTTAACATGGGAATATTGTGAGTGTATGACTTCTTAAAGGAGTGTTTACACTGACAGCAATCTGTAGTCATTTTCAATTTCAATGACAATTTGCAATTTATAGAAGAACTTGAATGTTTAATTTCAGAACAAATGTGATAAACAGCATTTATATATATATATATATATATATATATATATATATATATACTACCCAAGCTTTTGTATTACTACATTTATGAATCACGCTATTAAATTAATATATAATGAAACATTGATGTCATATTATAAGTCACAGTAGCATACTGTTGTTTAAAGTGCGTCATGTTTCACTTACTTTATTCTTATTTTTTAAGGAAGCCAGTATAAAGTTTCCAGCACATTATATGACAGCTGTATGAGTCAGGACTGTCAGGATTAGATTCAAAACATCTATATATTTAAACATCAGGATGGGGGGGATATGCTATCTTGGATTAGCATATGCTCCGCTATGAGCTAAATCTGTTCAAAATGCAAAATGTGGTTCAACACAGACAGATTGACCAGCTACACTGCTGAGAGTGGATTTGTTGTGACAAAATAGGAGGGGAGTCAAATGAAAGTCCAAATTGTAGACACCATCTGTCTCCATCCGTGAGATAAGGACATCAACAATCTGTCTTCATCGCAGCCAAAGCGATCAAAGAGTCAAAGGAAAAAACACACACTAGTTTTAGGGAGATCACTTATTGCTAGATTTCCCAGCAGGCTTGTTGTGAAAAGCGGTCATTCAGTCATTATAGGACCATCTGCAAACCTGTCTCATCGAAATACAGAATTTCCTCTCCCATGTGGAAGAAGTGGATGTTTCAAGCTGTTTAATACTTTTACCGACCTATTATATGACAAAAAGGACAGTTAGAAAAATACAGACATAAGTGGTTGGTGTTACCTGTCTGCTGGATCTTCCTGAGCCAACTTCTTCTCCACAACTTTAAGTGCTGCCTCGAGAGATGTGCTGGTTTGCTCAAGTCGTTTGTGGACCAGCACGTTCTGGCCTTGCGTCACAGCCTGTGGCTTTCCTGCCAGAACAGACTGACCTTCAGCTGCTTTGTTTGGTGGACATCGAGCCAGAGGACTACACGGAGGTGAGACGGCAAAGGCCACACTCTGTACCATACTGACCGTCACTCCTGAGGAAAATTGACCACAGCCAAGAGGGGGAGATGGAACAAGAATTTAGTAAGAGCATATGTTAATAAACAGAGCCATGGGCAAACAAATGTGAGGAACCCAGGGCTAGTTTTCTAATTCAGTAGTATTGATTAGTGCATTTATCATTAATAATATAAAAATATTAGTCATATATATATATATATATATATATATATATATATACACATACACACACACACACACACACACATTATATAAACATACAAATATACCCCTAATAAAACCCCTTACCCTAACCAATTAAATCTAATAACCAATTAATCTAATAAAAAATATAAAGTTATATACTACAATAATACAAAAAACACTTAAGTAACATATGTATCCAATTAATAAAAAAGTGGAAGAATTAAACAGAACATCTTTAAATGCCTCTAATGTGTATAAGACCTGCACATACAGTAATTACATTGTTTTTATTGCATACAGTATAAAGATCAATTTTCAGATCCATGGGTATTGTTGTGATTTAATGGTAATTGGAGGAAATAAATGCTATTTCTAAGCATATATTTCTGATATTTCTAAGCTGAAAATGACAAATAAAAGACATAATATCTAACATGCACTCAAAGCATCTTAACACCGTTGAGCTGTAAATGAGTCTATAAGACCTATAAGCGGTTAAAAAGTGTGGGGTCAGGATGATTTTAAGGGTCAGAAAGTGTTTTAAGCTCACCAAGGCTGCATTTATTGATCAATATGAAATCAATATTAATGTAATGGTCAAGCTGAATTTTCTGCATCATTACTATAGTCATGTGTCACATGATCTGATAGAATCATTTTAATACGCTGATTTGGTGATCAGGACTTCTCATTAATAATGTATCTTAATTAAATCTTATAATTGTCTTTACTGTCACTTTTTATCCGTTGAATGAATTAAAAGACTTAATGTAGTTGAAGATAAAATAAAATGAAATAAAAAAAATCATATTGACCCCACGCTTTTGAATCTAAGTAGTATTTAAAAGGACACAAATCAAAGGGTTAGTTCACTCAAAAATGGGTGAATTTTGTCATTAATTACTCACCCTCATGTCGTTCCAAACCCATAAGATCTTCGTTCATCTTCGAAACACAAATTATGATATATTTGACCCTGTCTATGGAGCTCTCTATAGGTGGCTCTCTGATATCATCAAAAATTTCTTAATTTGTGTTCTGAAGATGAACAAAGGTCTTATGGGTTTGGAACGACACAAATTTTCATTTTTGGGTGAACTAACCCTTTAAATATTTGTTCAACATCTCAGATGTTCAATAAATAAGCTGTAAAATATACCATTTTTAAAATATACAAAAACTGACATTGGAAAAATATACATAGTGCTTTTTCTTATTTTAAATAACAGCTTTAACACATTGCAGTACCTGAGTTTGCTGCAGAAGAATGGCGTGTGGGCTTAGAAGGGGTGGGAGGCTTATGTGGAGATCCTGGTTTGGGAGAGAGGCCAGATTTATAAGGATTTTTTGTCAATCCGCCATTCTGCATGCACTGCGAGACCATCTCGGTCTCAGCGGCCCTCTCATTTCCTATTTGTGCGCTGGTGCCCTGACCTTTCATCGGCAGTTCCTTTGGCTTGTGTCTCCTTTTGACTGTGTCTGATTCCTTTAGGTTAAATTCCGGCACCTCTAGGGATGATTTGATAGATTGCACCGGTTTCAGAATTCCAACAGCAGCCTCAGACTCTATCTTAGTGGATGCTATTTTGGTCTTTTGCTTGATGGTAACTTTGCCCTCTTCTGCGAAAGGTATGCTCTCCTGTGAAGATGTTGAACCTTGTTGGTTCCTCAGAGGGCTGATGTTTTCACCAGCAGGATTTTCTCCACCATGCTTTGTTTCATATGTTGATGATTCACTACTGGTCCTCCTACGGTTTTCAATATTTTTTGGCGAAATGGCTGGGGACATGGCTTTAATAACAGGGCTGTTACATGTCTTATTCGGACTTCCTGTATTGTTCTCCAGCCTGGCTGCGATGCTTCTGACGCTTCCTGCGCTCTCCATTTCAACCCCACTTGCAGTTACCCCGCTCGAGGCAGAGCTTAGTCGCTTTGGAGGGGGAGGAGGAGGACCTTTTCTCTTGGCACGTATGGCGAAGGAATGACTGCGGCCCACTTGGCGCTCACTAGAACTGTAAGACGGTTGGCTGCGGCCAGGCTTGCGAGTGAGCGTGGCATACGACGCCACATTGGCGTTTGTCGTATTAGGGGCTGAGATGTCATCTTCTTCATTCTCTCCATCCGACATGGCATACCGTGAAAGACTCTGAGTGCGCTTTTTGGAGCGGGATGAGTCCCCATTTGGCTGCGGGGCTCTGACTGGACTTGGACTTCCCATGTTGCAGTTTTGATGCTGCAGGTAGTTGAAGCCCCTCTGATGAGGTGATCCATGATGGGGCTGAGAGGGAGAAACCACCGGTTTAGGTTTGGTTAGGATGGGTGGATATGCGAAGCGTGCTAGTTTACTAGTAGTTATGGGTGGCGTTCTCACTGGACTGCCAGATGAGGGGTGATGCTGTAGCGGCAACACTGGTGCCATTTTTACAGGTGATATTTGGCTTCTATCCTGAGATTCCTTGCTGGGACTGTTTTCTATACTGCCTAGGCTTTCTTGTGAGCGGCTGTTGGGGGTTACAGATGCCATTGGACGTTCTTGCGACCGTCCTGACCCTCCTGACCGTGTACCGATGCTTTCTTGACTTAGACGCATGGACGTTCCAGTCATGTTTCCAAAAGCATCTTGGCCTCCACTGTGTCCGCTGCGAGCCATGGCGTTCTGTAGCTCAACACTCAGCTCGCTGTCCTGGAAGGTGAGCATCTTTGGTGATAGAGGTGAGGAGGGGCCTTCGGAGGTGTCGTGATGCTCGATGGCCACCAGCTCAAGGGTGGGAGGAGCTCTCCTGCGCTGTAGCAACGCCTGTCCCTCGGCCTGGTTCTTACGAGCTTTCTGGACATCACTAAGCTTCTTAACAGCAAGCATCAGCTTCTTCTGATGGCCTGTAGATAAACAATTTGTCAATCCACAGATGTACACTTTGGAGGAAAACCAAATACTTTGGAAACAGAAATGCGGTTTTGGAATGTTGTGTACAGTACATGGGCATTCTTGATATACCATGTAATTGAATTACATTAAGTTTAAATCAAGACCAAAACATTTGGTAATCATATATTGAATGTATTCACAAACGTATCACCATTCTCAGTCAATTATTAATTCATAATGTTATGTTCTCATTTTTATTTACTTGCATTTGATCAACTCTATTTCTTACATTGCTTGATATTTGTAAATCAACATAAACAAAGTTTAAATGTATGTCTTTAAATGCAATGACAAATAAATGCTCAGCAATAAACAGAATTCAGTGGAATTCTTCCTGAACTGAATTCTACTTCCTGTAATTCCAATTCAATTCCAATTCCATTTCTTGTCAGCTGCATGCAGTTCCAATTTCATTCCAGGAAGTGAATTGGAATTTACCATTCATTCTCAAATCAATTCATGAATGGCCCCAACCCTGGTTGACTCTCACACCTCACAGACTGTTACATGTCACTCTTGACTATAGTTACCATCATTCATTGCATTAATTACACACACTAGCCATGTCAACATACTGGTATGAGTACCGAATGGTTCACAGGCATTTTCCAAGTCAAAGTTAACATCCTTATCCCCTTGTTAGTGAGGACTTTGGTATTTTTTAATTTTTTTTTTTTTTTTTTTTTTTTTAATATGCTTATATAAAAATATATATATATATATATGAGTAAAAAACATGTATAAATTTGATATAAATGTGTATATATATATATATATATATATAAAATGTTTTTTAAGCTGTCCCTGAATGAATGTGCTGATGCACACCGTGCTGCATTTGTTATCACATGAACATCCAACCTGATGATAATGAGGAAATAACATCGCTTCCCTTTGACAAGTGCTTTGCAAACGACTAATTACTGGCATGCACATGCTTTAAAGGGGATAAGGAGCCAGAACCAGTCTAGTTTTTCCAAGTGTACTTAAGCCTCGTTCACAGTCTGTTTTCCTGTGTTTAGATTCTTGCCCGTGTTTTTGGAAACCCTAGTGTCTTGTTGTTCTGACTCTGTTTGCACCCTGCCTGGACTATTTCTCAGGTTATCAGATCACCCTTCTTGCCAAGCCCTCTGGATATTGTTTGTTAAGACCCTCATCTGGACTAGGAATATCTTCGTCTTTATTACCTGACCTTTGCCCGTTTAAGCTTGAGCTTAAGCTTGCATATGGATCTTCACGTTTCACCTCTCGTTCATCTCGTTACACATTTAAATACACACTCATTAAAAAAAATTACAAATACAAATAAAAATATTACAAATATTTGTAATAAAAACATACAATTTCTCTTAAATATATTCATGCATGTGTGTGTATCCATATTTACATAATAAACATTACACACATTATGTAAACAAAAACAATTATTTTGGATTTTTCGTGATTAATAATTCGACTGCACCAGTTGTTCTAAACTGTATAATAATATTCCACAATAATTACAAATAAATGCAGTCAAACCATTGTAAAGAAATCACGAAAAGAACAACAACAACAACAAAAATGAGCATTAGTGTATCTACTCATTCACTTACCCAGCTTAGAGATGCCTATTTCCTGTAGATCCTCCCATGTGATATCCTGCACTATGCTGATGGAGTCATATCCATTCTCTGCTAGCTTTTTCTGGTATTGTGGCAGCCCAATAGCACTGAGCCATTTCCCAATATCAGACTGCAACAAACAGACAAATTCCATCTTCAGTGCCTTCAGTGTACAGTAGGTTATTCATATAGAATTCAAAATCTGTGATATGAATCTAGCAATTATATTTATTAACTCCTGAAGCTCTCATTAGTGTGATGACCTTAAACCTGTACAGCTCTGTATGTTTGTGTAAACGTTTAAAACAGTTCATATATAGCACTGCATTACTGGAATGTAATCTGGCAGCCACTCTGGGATATTCATGCTGCCGATCTCCATGGAGATCTTCTTGCGATGACCAGGCTTTGTAACGCCGATAGCAGTGAGATCCTAAAACATAAAAAACAGACTGATACACTTAAAACATTAATAGACCGTATGTTCAGCTTTGAATCTATTGAGCGCAGTAGTAAACATCAATGAATTGCGCAGGATGCAAATGTAAGCCTGTGAACTTAAATACTGATATACAAAAAGAGGGCTCACCTCAGGAGTCATTCTGCTGATTGTGGGCACATCATAGCCAGCTGTGAGGAAATTAGATGTGTACTGCTCAAGCTGAAACTCACAGAGCCAGTGGTAAATAGCCTCAGCATCCTATAACACAAAGAGAGTACCGAGCATTACACACAAAAGCACAATGGGTCAGTCATGGTAAAATCCAAAGTTTATTAAGATCCAATTCTCCAGCTTAAAATTAAATTTTTCCTGAAAACATATATTATTACAGTGCTGCTAACTGAATGACATAAATGAAGTAAAAAAGATTTAGATATATGTGCAATGCTATGTGTTTGGTTGCTATTTCAAGTATTTCAGTTTTGTGTAAAAAGATTGACATGATTTGCATGGAAATGAAAGGTCACATCAAGCATATTGCATAAACGATTAGCAAGTGGCTGACAGTGTACAGTGCTACAATGTAAAGAATAATATATGCTGCAACAATAGCATGAGCAGTTTGGTAATATTCAGTTCTGTCTTGGTCTTGCCTTGCCATCCAGAAGCTGCTGTGGGTGTATGATATGTTCTCCCGGTCTGGAGCTGCTCAGAGGAATCCTCCTTCCAAGAGCACCTAAAGCACACACACATTTCTGTTGGCCAAGGACTCTGCTACTGCCTTAGGCTGCAGAGTGTGGAATCAGAGCAGTCTTTCATACATGTTATTGTACCTGCATGTTTATACTTTTGTGTGCTGATGGAGTACATGTTTCAGACGAAAAAAATGTTCTCCTGTTACCTGAGGCACTGTTTTTTCTTCTTCATTAATAATAGAACACACCAGAACAGCGCAATCACTGACATTTAGAGAAGAGGATTTAAGACCTAAGGCTGTTTTGATGAGTGATTGTGTAAGTATGTGTTCATTTGAGAGACATGCATATACATTTCTTTCCAGATAACAAACAGTACTTCATGGATGAGCTCGGCATGAAACGAAAATGTACAGTTAATAAATAATAAAACTCATAACCAGGCATTAAGATTTGGTCTTCATGTCTGCAGTGTTAAAAACACACGTAAATATGCCCCCGTTTAACTCACCTTCAGAAAACAAGCGGATTTTAAGAGAGTTCCTTGATCTCATGCTGATTTTTAGATCCTCGTCGAGTCAAAGACACTACAAAAACACTATCTTATGTCCGTCTCACTGATAATCTTCCCTCCTTCTCAAATTCTCTTCTTTCCTTGGTATTTCTGACTTGCATACAACTTTGCCTCCGTCATTGCGTCCTTCCCTTGTAGTGAAACCTGACACTGCACAGTATCTGTCTTTAAGTCAAAATATGAGCAGGTATTTTAAGCTGCCTTACTCATGTTTTCAAAGCAGTCTTGGGAAGGAACCTTTTTTTCTCTATTTTAACTGTTATGATTTTTTAAGATTAATAAAACCAATGAGTACAAAGGTCTGAGGTGATATTTGTACTAAATGATTCTCTTAATGTCCTGTTCATGGAAAAGACACAAGTGGACATGCTCAAGCATACAAAAAAAATATATATAATATATACAGTATATATACATACACACACACATACAGTACATACATACATATAATATTTATAAGTTATCTGAAGGACAGTGCATGAGTCTCTTTCAATTTAGAGCATTAAACTTCCAATGACTGCATTTATACTTCAATATACAGAGGCTTGTAAATGTATTTGGATACTTAAGGCACACTTAGAAGTTTAATATATGATGTTAAGCCAATTAGCATCTTCTTTTATACATATAATTAAATAATTAATGTTTAAATAAAATAATTAAAGAATAAAACAACCTCCTTAATTTGAAGACATTCAGAATTTAAAATAAAGAAAATTCATATGTAACAGCAGAGGTCCTGACCTGAATGAGGGTCTGTCTGTTTTGCGGGGTCAGGGGCCTGACTGCACTGTTCCACCAGTTCTCCAGCAGAGGGAGGCAGCTGCATGTGAGAAAACAACAGCACGATCACATTTAACTCAACAGCTGTCTGGCAGAAATAGCTTAGAGACACAATTGCAGTGTGTGAAAGACTTCACACAGGGAGTCTAATTACTACATATGAATATTAATTATAATTATCAGCAAGAACATAATATCTCTTTAATTTCACATGTAAGAGTCTCTGTCACAGATGTTTATAGACTCCATCATTGAGAATATTGGGGGTAACTCACAGCGTGAGATCAACATTAGGTTCTCCATGGTAGTTTAAATAAATGCTGCAGTATGAGTAACCGTACGCTCAGCGGCATATAAAATGCAGAGTCTATTGTATTATGTAATTAGGCAATACCAGTGTGATGGCTATATGAGCTCTAATTACTGTTCCTGCTGAGCAAAATCCTTTTCTGTGCGCCAGACCCTATGGCCAAATTCGGGGGTCAGAAAGATTTTTCATTAAAAAGAGAATATTTACTCAGCAAGGATGCATTAAATTGATTTCAAAAGTATTTAGATATTTTACAAAATATTTATTATTTAAAAATAATGTTCATTTGAGGTTTCTATTTACCAAAGAATCCTGAAAATGTATATATATATGTAAATTGCACAACCTTTTTTGAGCACGAAATGTGGCACTGAAGACTAGAAAATGCTGTTGAAAATTAGGTTTTGCCATCACAGGAATAATTTTAATAAATTTGTAATATGAATACTGTTTTTATTGTATTTTACAAATAAATGCGCCTTTGGTGAGCATTGCTGAATAATATTATAGCGCAAACAGAAATATCTAAAATATCAATAAATAAAAACCAATATAATTTATCAATAATTTTTGTTTAATTGTTTATTTTATATATACATACATACACACATATATATATATATATATATATATATATATATATATATATTTGTCATATATTACAAACATTTAGGCTTATAATACTAGGATAATAGTCATTTAACATTGGTGAGTTAATCTCTAGAGCTAGTTTCTGACTTGCTCTTAGTAAACTTCAAAATTCAAAATAACTTGTTTCATCAAGATGACAAGAAAAGAAAGAAATGGAGAAAAGAAGGCAAAAATAATCATGCCTTGCGTGAACATCTATATATAACAGTAATTATTCGTTCCCTTTGGTGCCTCTATGAACCATGAAATCGCTGTACTGTACTGGAGCTAATCAATGCTGCATATTTCTCCACAGTTTTCTTAAAAGCTTCAGTTCCCTAATGAAAATCAACGGGCATGCAGACGGAATCTCTTGTTTTTTTCTAGTTCAGCTTAACATGGGACGTGTGAGACAGAAGCCCACCTTGGTGGTGTCCTGGACAGCAGAAGGTGACTGACTGGGTCCATTGTGTGGAAAGTTTCCCTCAGTGCTCTGTCCACTGCCAGCACTGCGACTGCTGCCCATGCTGCCTGCACTGCCCACACTGTTCCTGTCACCTGCTGGGGGAAAAAAGTGGAATAAACAAAGAGGAGAAAGAAAGCGAACATTTGGTAAAACACTGCTTGTTAGACATGACTGCTTTACTACACACTGGGCAACAAATGGGGCAAAGATTTTAGCAGCTACAATCTCTGAACTCCAGCATGTTCTCTGTAGACAAGGGGAACGTGAAGGAGCACAAGGGAACATTGAGGAGGGCTAGTACGCATTAAGCAATGTGAATGGCAAGCTGATGGTAGGCTGACAAACTTGGGACAAATATAGCCAAGGGAACAGGGACCCAGTGAAACAGCTGAAAAAAAATAAAATAAAAACTTAACTTGAGACGAAAGTCACTGGTGTGCAGGTTTTGGGACTGTCGTGGGGATCAGAAAACAGGGTATTGGGGAAACGGACAACCCTTACCATTAAGAGAGGTCCTGAGGACCCAAATATCCTCTGGCTCTTTGGGACTAGCTGGCTTACACAGGGCACTGGGACTGTCGGGATTCGCACCTAGCAAACACAAACACTTTAAAGGGCCTTTTGGGGGGTGGGGGTGGGGGGATGGGGAGTCCAGATATGCTTTAAGCGAATCGAAGGAAGAACTGGTGTGATGTCTATTCGTTTGTAGCTCGACACAACATGCCTAACCGAACTTTTCAGAAAAGTTTGCTCCAGCTGGTGAACACAGTACGTGGTGATTACAAACTGTAACAGGTTCATTTTCTTTGTTTAGACTGTCAAGGTCAGGCATGTGTAAAAGCATAAATATACTGGACAGCTGCTTAAAAAGTGAAATTGTAATTCGAATTGAAAACAATAGTGCCACTGTTCCTTATGTTTAAAGGATCAAAATTCCCAGTATTATTACCAGTAAAGCCAGTTACATGATTAGTAAATCCCCATCACCTGCGTTCAGATGGAGCAGCATTTACTACACAGAAGGCGTTTCTCAATGTCAAGGAAGGATCCTCGGAAGCCAGAATTTCGAGGATGCTACGTCATCGACATCCGT
>JAUMHP010000010.1:1534535-1554464 GCA_032361065.1 Enteromius trimaculatus | reverse complement strand
AGACTCGAAGGCGATTGGTCTCTCATGCGAGATCCCATATGTAACGTCGAAGTGAACTCGACTGAAGGGGAACTGATGTGTCTAACTGACACGCTACCGCAAAAGATTGAAAAAAACGATTTAAAACCATTTTTTGTTAGTGAAAATACTAGTGGCCTAAGACTTTTGGACAGAACTGTACATCCAGAGTCCTATCAGTGAATTTCCTTTGTTTTATAGCCTTGAATGCTTTTCATCTTTTTTGTTCTGATGTATTGAGTAGAGTGACCTCAAAGACAGTGCCAGAGGTTTTCAAACTGTCTAATGCCAAGGACACCCAAACATGGGATATGATTTAGACAAATATATACTTTTATGTATACAGGCCCATTTAAACTATGTATAAAAGACAGATATAACAGATTGATGTTACAGTGACAAATTGTTTCAAACAAATGTAAAAAAAAAAAAAAAAATGTAATTATTAGCATTTATTTGTAATTGTGCTACAAACAAAAACTATTTATTAATTAACTATCAGAAAAATAATTTTGCATTTCATACCATTTATATTTCTTCTGCCTACTATTACAATATAAAATTGTTTTTGAATTTTAATTAATTTATTATAAATTAAATTCAGATTCATTTGTTTAGATCTCTTTTTAAAAGCAATGGCAAACAATGGAGATGACAGTGGCCAGAAAATACTCTACAGGACAATATGCAAATCAATGTTTTTACACATTTTTAGCTTTTTTTCCTCAAATTGTCCCAGGTTCAATTAAAAATGCAACTGTATGTGACAGCCTGTAATCAACGGGAAAAGACAGTTGGGTTTTAACATTTTGATAACTGCTCATCTGAACTGAAAGAAGAGTAAGTATTAAGCAGAAAGTGTAACTTGATTGTAATATGAAAATATATTGTTTCTTCCACAGTATTTTACACACTTTTATATAGTAATTGTGCAACCTAATTATCAGTATAACAATATTTCGGGGGTGAGTCGCATTCAAAATCCAGTTGGCTAATAACAAATCTGTGCCAGATCCAGAAGGTCTCACATTATATAAATCTGATATCTCAAAGGTTTCTGCCCCCCCGGGACACCCATATGTTGGAGTCCCCTGCCCAGCATGAGAATTATTTTCTTTAACTGTAGATGGGATATTGTATATGGCATAGAATCTTGCCTTTGGCCTCAGCATGCTGTTTAAGATGTGATCTGAATCATAGATTTCGATTATCACTGCTGGAATCCACAGTGAATTATGTCTCACATAATCATGACTCACATTCTGTGTGTTGTCTATATTCTCCCTTCCCTGTTTTATATCCTTTATTGTTCTGCAACGGCACACATTTAAATAAATATAGCCCATTCCTGTGCCTACATGACAAAACAAGTATAGATGGAGTGTATAAGTTAAGCCTGACAGATTTGTCTTATGTTTGACTGTGGTTTGAGAGTTTTGAGGAATATGATACATTTGTAAATATTAAGACATGTCTGGTAATGCGAGTGGGAAATTATTTAGGAGCCTCATTCAAAATCCATTTGACATGTGGGAAAATTTCCGTCCTTTTTAATGGTGTGAATGGAAGTGTATAAATTAGTTCTCTAGAGCTGCGAAGTCTAGCAGTAGCCTCAAAAAGAGTTAATCTGTAGAGAAGTTGGTTTAATCTTAAAGCAGAGTGTTAATCTTAGCAGAACTCTTAATCTTGTAAGAAGAGTTAATCTGGTGTGCAGTGTTCAGCGTGAGGAAATGCTTTTGGAGAGGTGTTAACCTTGGAAAAGTGCTAATCTTCGGTTGAGTAATTTTGTCCTCCAAATGTGTTCATTTCGGTAGGGCTGTTTGCATTATTGGGTCATTTCTTGTCTAAAATGGGGTTACGGCAAAACGCTGAGAGAATTTTAAAGCCTCTTTATTTTGTTATATTGCTCTTGACAGGTAATTTGATATTCATAAAGGGATTTTGAATATTTAGAATGATGAGAAGAAAGGTTTGATTTGACGTTTGGAGAGAAAGAAACAGAGAAGGAGAAATGGGAACTAAGACGTAAGAAAGAAATATTCAGGTTGGATGAGGTTAGCTTTTTAATGCAGCTGTGTCATGAATATTAAAATTAAAATTCAACCAGTGGCGGCACTATAGCCCCATCAGAAACTTGCTTAGTACCGGCACAGCCCCCCAAACCCCCTCCCCCAAGGATTTCCAAATGATTTTCCTGTTTTTTAAACTTTCGATATCACTCTTATTAACATATTTTTATATCCCACAACCCGCTATATTCTTTGCTCACCCGCTGTCCGTTTAAAAATAAATTTCCAGAATCTCACATTCAAATCTCTGCTACTAAAAGAAAAATAAACAAATAAATGTGTAGCCTGCAGAAAATTGTAATTGTTACTTAATTTGTTTTGTCAAGAATCTTGAATTACTTGACAGCAAAATGTCTAACGAATTTTGTGTCTTGCAAAATTCGTTTAACATTTTGCTGCCAACACAGTAGGAAAATAAAGTGTCGCAGAGGAAATAAAAATGTACAAAAATATTTATTTTATTCATCTTGTCATGATACAATTCCTTTAACTACTTACTGTGCAGTTCGTGCATAACAACCCTGAATGCAGGCTGTACCGGTGGTCAGTGAGGAATAATGCGAAAATGAGCTGCTCTGAAAGGATGACGGGAACAGGATATTAGACTGCCAGAAGAGCAGCATACATATGAATGGCTTTAGTTTTGGCTGGATGCTGTTGCTTGGTCTTAGATGTTAAGGCCGGTTTAAAAATATTCTTGACCAAAATGGCCAACACACTCTATTAGCAGTTTTAACATAAAAAATACATTGAATCTTCTGGTCTGCTCCTGGTGTAAAGGCTTTTCCGAGAAAAAAAAAAACTTATGGTGCTTGAAAGCACTTTTGACCAAAAATTTAAATCTAAAACCCATACGACCATTGTTCATCTTTGAACACAAATTAAAATATTTTTGATGAAGTCTGAGAGCTTTTGTAATGCTCATTTCTACTCACCTGGAGTTACTGAGGTCATTCTGGCCTCCACGGCTCTTCTCCAGCCCCAGTTTAGTGAAGATCCCCACCAGGACCATGATGGCCACCACACCGCAGATGATGTACACAATCATGTGAGTCCGATCCCGCTCATGGTCTGGCTGCACCTCAGTGTTGGTGGCCACTGGTTTTCCAGTGTTGGCCCAAATTGGAGTATCATAGTTGGAGCAGGAAGTCTGATCCAGTCGCTGCTGACGGAACTGACAGCAGAACCGGTAGAAACAGGTGCCACAGCAGTATAAGAAGATACCTGCGTTACAATTAAAGGGAGGGTCCCACTGGCCCATGACATCATAGTAACCCCGGCAGCGGGTGCCAGTGGACGGCACAGTGTCCTCCACCTCTGCAGGTGTGGTTAAAGTTGGAGGTCCCTCTGATGTCACAGAAATCAATAGAGGATCTATAGTCTGATTGGTTGTTTGGATGTCTATATCAGTAGAAGTCTCATCCTGTGCTTTAGCAGCCCATCCCACAACGCCAGTGAGCAGAAGATGTAGTAAAAAACTGTTTCCAGCCATGCTTCACCCGACACACTGCTCCCAATGATTTACCTCACTTTGAAAGAGATATCTTGCATAAATATTAAAAGAAGAAAAGTACAGAATTACACAAATCACACAGTTACAGCTATAGTCAAAAAATGTTTAAAAGATTAATTCATGGATTTAAAAATATTCTATTTAAAAAAAAGAAGAAATATGGATATATTTTTTAAATTAATTAATTTATTTATTTAACTTTTTTTCCAATTAATGAGAAATACATTTTAACTAAATATGATACTGTTGAAGCCCTTTTTGATTTAAGAAAAAAATAACAATTACAATTATTTTTAAATTATAACAACATACCTTTATTCTTTAAGAGAGAAAATAAATACTTGGACATTTTCTGTCTTGATCTGGTCCTTTCCAGATATGCATCTCATTTTATGTTTCCGATCGCTGCTCAGCACATTGTTCTCGGTGCGCACCAGTAGTAAAACTTCTGTAAACAACCAATCACAGTAAATTGCCCTTAAAAATCCTTTCCTGAGGAGCGAGTGAACCCACAGACAGGTGTTTTAATCCACAGCGATCCATTCAGACCGCTGTCTCTGAGCCTTGTGAAGGGTAACAGTTCAGGATTCAAATTAAAACTCCTCCCTTCTGTTCTCAGCATATCAGAGAAAGAGAGAGAGAGAGAAGAGAGAGGGATTGAGGTGGGGGGCATATTTTCCACCCAGCTGCTGGTTATAATGTGAAAGGGGAGGATACACTGAAGAAATTAGATCACGGATTGTTATAGATAATGAATAATGACTATACAAGATACAGGAGGAGCAAGTTGGCACACCACAGCACCAAAGGGAAAAAAAAAATCTCTGATCCTAAAGACTGTTAATCATATACAAGTTACTACTATTCAGAAGTGTGGGGTCAGTATTTTTCTTTTTTTTTTTTTTAAGAAATCAATGCTCTTTTCTGCGAGAGAACTATTAATGCAGGTTTAAATTATTATTTTAATGTGACAGTAAAGGCATCAAAGAATTCCCAAACATGTATTATGGTTTCCACAAAAATGTTAAATAACACACCTTATAAACAACACATATTATTAAGAAATGTACTATGAGCTTCAAAACAGCATAATAAAATGAAAGACAAAAAAAGAGAAAATTCAGCTTTTCAGTCGCAAGAAAATCACACATTTTATTTATTTTTTTAATATTTAACAGTTTTGCAGTTTATATATGTCAATTAATCACTTTTATTTATATAGTGCTTTTAACAATACAGATTGTAGCAAAGCACTGAACATTATGAAGTAGGAGAATAGAGTGGTGGTAATGTATAATGACAAGATTAAACTTTATCAAACGCAGAGACGGTAGTCAAGACAATGATAATCACTAGAAATTAGGTGTCCCCAACTAAGCAAGCCAGAGGCGACAGCGGCAAGGAACCACAACCCCATCCATGAGAGAACAGAGAAAAAAAAACATGGGAGAACCAGGCTTAGTTGGGGCCAGTTCTTCTCTGACCGGTGAAACCAGCCCCTAATTTCCAGTTCAATATTAAGCCCCTGTCAGATTGTGCAAAGGAGTTAGACTGTGTGTGTGTGTGCGTGTGTGTGTGTGCATTTGGTTCCGGTGATCTGTCCACAGGGCTTATCTAGGTGTTTACTGTATAATTTAATAAATGCAGTCTTGGTGAGCATAAGACTTCTATTTTAGAAAACTTTCAAAATGAATAATGGCAAGAATTTTTTTTCTATTAATTTAGTTGTTGGTTTTTGGATTGGTATGTAACTTGGTTTCTAATAAAATTAATCATTTAACAAATTAAGATTTAAACATCTAGTTTTGGTTGTTTTAATGTATGCATGTCTCGCATGCCTTCAACCTGAAAAATATGTGAGCATCAAATAGACATGGAACATGAATTTTCATTTGACGTGTTTTGATGCCAAAGTCCTCTTGAAGTGCCCCCCACCCCCTGTCCATCATCACATCAGTATTCACCATGTCTTATAACCATTCCTCTGCAGTGTTGTATGAACTAAACAGATTTTTTCCCCAGAAACAGAAAATGTCCAAACTGCGTAATGCCAAATATCAATGATTAAACCATTTATTAAAATTTTTTCAAGGTTATTGCAGTTTTTCTGCAGTTCTCTTCCATTCTTCACATACAGTGCAGTTATGATGGGCTCTGAGGGGACTTGTGTCTTTGATCAGTTCACTACACAGGGTTAAGATGTGACAAACATAACCTGAGTTCTGAAGAGAGGAAAGAGGACAAGATGAATAAGGCATCTCACGGATCTCTTTGGTCGTCTCAAACTAATTCTCACTTTCTTTTCTTTTTCAATCTATATCTCCTACTCTGCCCTTTTTTTGAAAACGCAAAGCATCTTGATGACTTTAAAATCAAAATACTTATAAATTGTAAAATTCTGTTAAACATGTTGTCCTACTTTCTTCTTGATGATCAAAAACATTCTTTGGGACTGTCTTTTTGCCTCATCATTCAGACTCCTCCAGATCCACATGGATGGTTTTTCTGCAATCATTTTTCAGACCACTTCTGTACAATTAGCAAACACATATATCAAAAATGTTTTAAATTAAGCTCATGAGACTGACTACACACTTACTGATAGCTAAAGGCATTATCAAATTAGTCAAAGTGTTTAATAAATGAACACAAGGGGTGTATGAAGACCTTGGAGAGTCAGCACACGTGGACTAATTTAGGATATACTTTGATGGTGCTTATCTGATGCTAATTTTTTTTTGACCAGTGTAAGCTGGTCAAACTAGCCTATTGGTTGGTTTTAAGCGGGTTTTTAGCATCAGAAACATGTCAAAAGACTAGAACCCATTAATATTAGTGATCATGTTTATATATATATATATATATATATATATATCGTTGAAATCATTTTCAGAACTATTTTCTTCCAGCTGAAAACAATACAAACATTGGCAGCCAATCAGAATCAATCCTGCTATCACAAGCTTGAGACTTTAAAGTGGACGGCACGCTTCTTTTGTGTTTGACAGAAGAAAGTAAGTCACGAGGATGAGTAAGTGATGACAGAATTTTCATTTTTGGGTGGATTATGAGAGATGTGAATCTGAATAACCCCCCCAATGTAATATGTATCCTGATTCAGAATCTGTAGATGTAGTGCCTTTGGCTCTCAGTATGAAAGATAAATGTGCCCTCTCATCAGAATGCCTTAGAACTCTGTGTGTGTGTGTGTGGTTTAACATGGCCTTTATTAATTCACTTTAGGGTTTCTTTGAATCTCATTTTCCTCTGTAACAAGGTCATCATTTTACTTGTAAATTGTTTGTAGTTGCTCTTGTTTTGTGGTCACATGTCACCCAGCTCTTCGTCAGAGATGAATCATTCTTTGTCATCAGATAAAGCTTGTGATCAATCTACTTATCAGCTCGCATCAGGGTCTTCTTTTTTATGTTGAAACTTTCTCAGTATTTTTTTTGTTATTTATTCCTTTGTCATTGGCCACGTGTCACTCTCTCCCCCTTTTTTTGTGAAAGTATGAAAGACTGCAGTGCAGTTTTTCTTTGCTTGAAATGAATGCTGGATGGATTTGCTGAACCGTGAAATATAGCCTTGACAGTTCTGATATGGAGAGGTATTTACAGATATACAGCACTCTCCTCTCTATATATTTAGTTAGAAGTTGGAGAATATATAATTCAGTCTCTCTACTGCATAAAATGAAAGGAATATGAGATCAGGCTAACAGAAGAAAAGAATATGATGAGGAACTGAAGAAATGCAAAAGTGGATGTATTCATGGAAAGGGCAACGACTTCATTATTTACAAACAAGACAGCATCTCATTTTTGCTGTTACTTTAAGAAAACATTGTATTCAGGTGCTGTTATTAGAAAAGTCATATTAACTAACTACATGTTCTTCATGTACAAGGTTTAGTTGCTTGTAATTACTATACAATGGATAACATTACCATAAATTACTGCCACATGAAACAGGGCAAAAGTGGTGTAGCTGCTTTGAATTTAGCAATGTAATTATATTCAGGTGTTTATTTATTTTTGTCTGTCCATTTATTTTTGGGAGTCCCAAAGGGCATTATGACATTTTAGAAGAAAAGGTTTTCTTCGCATAATAAAGAAAATTACAACCCTACTATTTTCTGCTTAAGATAAAAGAGCTTTGATTTAATCACTGCTTTATTCATGTTTATTCATAATAACAAAAGTTATATTTCTAATTGTTAATTAATTTTATATTAAAAAATTTACATTTAAATGAACTTACTGTGGAAATAATCATTTATGCATAATTACATGCATACGTCTTGTTAACTTTATTTTACTTAGTATCTACATACTCAGTATCTAAAAACGTTATTACTCTGTAATAAGGATATTTTAAACAAAGTGAATCAAAACTATATAATGAACTATATAATGAATATCAACCATGGTATAGTGATCTGAAAACGACACTACAAAAAAAACCTTTGAATAATATATAACTGTTTTACAGATGGTTAAATTATAATAATTCATATTACCATCTTATAACATTTAGAATCACCATATTGTAGGAGTGTGACGAGACACTTATTCCCACAAGACGAGACATTGGGTTCATGAGAACGAGACAAGACAAGATTTTTAGACTTTTTAAAATAAATCCTCTAACCCTAACCCCCAAGTTCACCTGATCACCTGGTCAAACTCCTTGGATAGATCACCCAAACCTAATGCACCCTCTATAAATTCTTTACAGTATCACATGCGATTAATCAAACTTGGAAATTAGGTGCGGGGTGTCCGGTCAGAGGAGAACTGGCCCCAACTGAGCCTGGGTTCTTCCAAGGTTTTTTTCTCTATTCCTCACAATTGGAGTTTCATTCCTTGCCACGGCCGCCTTCGGCTTGCTTAGTTGGGGACACCTGATTTCTAGTGATTTTTTCATAGACTGCAGAGACTGTCTCTGCATTAAAACTATAACCTCAACAATTTCACATCTATCTCTCTAATATTTATTCCGACAATGTAGATGTTTGCCTCAATATGTACCATTAAGCAACATATATATATATATATATATATATGGGTCTTAGACCCATAGGTCTCACCTTCCTCCTGGGGGGGTCGGGCATTTGAGGATTGGGCCGGACACCAAGCTCCGTTCAACCCTTGCAGCCCAGGGGTGGGAATCCCCCGCACAGCACGCCAAACACGCTATTTCCATGTCAATATTAATGAAGAAGTGTGAACTACTGAAATTATGTTAAAAAAGTAGCGTCACAAAACTGTAGTTGATCCACTGACGTCACATGGATTTTTTTTACCAGTGTTTTTACCACCTTTCTTGGATCATATCAGCTGTATTGCTATGCATGGAGGGTCAGATGGCTCTCTGATATCATCAAAAATATCTTAATTTGTGTTCTGAAGATGAACAAAAGTCTTATGGGTTTGGGAACGAGTAATTAATGACAGAATTTTCTTTTTTGGGTTAACTAACCCTTTAAGGTAATAACATTCTTTCTGTATTAACTCAGAAAGATAGGAAGGTATAAAAGTGTCTCTGCAAGGGTACTGCCCCAGTTAAAAACTGTTGTACTCCTAAAGGTAAAAATTGAGAATATTTTTTCTGAGAGTGTACCATAAGAACAAATTGTGCTGAGCACTATCAAGAATGCTATCTCAACAGCAGCCCTGTAGAGGATGTTTAACAGAATTAAGAGCAAAAAACAAGCCTAAGCAATGTCATATAGATTAGACAAAGAGAATTTCCCTTTTTTCCCAAATTAGCACAACACTCACTGCTCTTGGCTAACTGCTAATGTACAGTAGTATTGACTATCGATCAGTGCAGCCAATACTGAATGCTTTATATCCAATCGCCAGACACATGCTGCACGTGAACAGTGGAGCCATCGCTGCTCTGCCATTCAATACACATGCACTGATGCTACAGAGGCAAAAAACATAAAAACAGAGTATAATGAGACTGCAAGGCCTTGCAGCAAAACGTCTTCAGATGACAAGTTCTACCTAATTACATATAAAGAGGTACAGAAATGCCTAAAAGTTTTTATGTTTGGTATGAATATGAAAATGTTGGTATAGAATAACACAGTTGCAGCCTTTGTTCCAGACAGACTACAAAAAAGAGAAAGAAAGAAAGAAAGAAAGAAAGAAAGAAAGAAAGAAAGAAAGAAAGAAAGCAGAAGCATTTCTGTGCAACAGTTTTGATGATTAAACCAGCCATATGCCCTTTCATAACTATAAAACCTCTGGTGCATTGTATGTATTTTAATGTCTCATAAACAGTCAGGTCTGTTTGAGGTCTCTGTAGACTCTCTGTCAAATTTGACCTTTACCAAGTGAAAAGAGATGCATATAGCCAGTCACTCCACTCTTTATTATTGTAAATTGGTTTAGAAGCACCTGGATCCATTGAGAAAACCTGCCACTCATCTCAGAATTTCAATAATACGATTTACTCGCTCTTTTCACTTCTTCCTTCCAACTTCTCAGGTTTCCTTTCCTTTAACCTACACTTTGATGGGTCTAAACTCTTAGCATCGGTTCACGAGCAGGATGATTATAGCAAACTACGGGATTAGCTTCACAATTGATGCACTTGCATCAGCAAGTTTATTTTAGCCTTGGCCTGAAAGCAGATAATGTTTAAAATATCCAGTGGAATGAATATATTGAAGACACGTGGGATTTCTATGCTAGGGGACTCTTCTTTTTTTCCCTGCGGTTTAAGAACTAGATTAAAGCAGCACCAAGGTTTAAAGGTTTTTAAACTTTTGAGAAAAAATATTGAGTCATTTTTATCTCCCAGTCTGGAATATGTACATCTTAAGCGCATTAGACAGGGGGTGGTAGGGAATTTGATTGAATTGTCTATTTCGTCATCTCTCGAAATTCAGCTTTACACCGGCTCATCATTTCAGTGATGTGAGATCTTAAACTTCTCTCTCTCTCTCTCTCTCTCTCGTTTTTTTAAAAACATTTTTTATCCTCTCTAATTCATCCAATGTTCTTTTACTTGCTCATCCTGTACAAATAAATAATTGCCTTTGTAAAAAACAAACAAATATTAATAATAAAAATAATATAATATGATAATTTAATATCACTCATATTCACGCATATACATTTGTACAGATCTATATCTGAAGGACATTCATCTTGGGGAGCAGAAGTGCATTTTATGGAGAATTTGCTGAAGCATAAACTGCTCACTTTTCAGAAATGTAATCTGAAATAATTACTCCAATTATACACATGCAGTGTTTTCAGATTAAAAGTGCAGCTGTGTGTCTTTGCACAGCATGTACTGAATATCATCTATAGACACATTTGTAACTGGCAGATGCATTAGTTCAAAGTAACTGTTATAAGTCATTTATGTTATGACTGTTATGAGTCATTGAATGATTCATTTAATAAATTTATTCAAAAACGCTAATTAATATAGACAGAAAACACCCATTCTGTGTTGCTCTGAACCATGCAACATATGATTTTGGATTAGTAAAAATAGCAATGAAATTACAAATATAGAATAATAATGTGTATAAACATAGTTTCTCAATGTTCTTGTCCATCCCCATTGTTTTATCTGAACCTGTGAAAAGGTTTCTCTCCCTGATTCATCACCTGGAGGTTTGTTGCAGTGGTCTTTGGGGGAAGAAAGCGAGACATGAACTCTCTCAGGACAAATAACAATGACTTTTTAAAACTATCCCAACCTTCAACTGATCTCAGCTTCATTTAAGCCAGAGACAAAAAATCTGCTGAAAATATACTCATACCACCCAAAAGTTAGATGAGTTTGTTGCCCATCTAGCATTACATCACTCACCAATGATTCCATTGCAGTGAATGGGTGCCATCTGAATATGCCAAGCAGCTGATAAAAACATCACAATAATATACAAGTCATTTGTTTCTTCTAAACAGAGCTTGGAAATTAATGAACTGGAGATGGAACTGGTGTGGATTATTTGTGTATTTTTGTATTGTTTACATTAGCAGTTTGAAGTGTCATTCTGACGGCACCCATTCACTGCAGTTATGTAATGCAAGTGATGTAATGCTACATTTCTCTAAATTTGTTTCAAGCTGATCCACATCATGGATGATCTGAGGGTAAATACATTTTCAGCAAATGTTCATTTTGGGATGAACTATACCTTTAAGATCGATACCTCATATGCATAGGTACAATGTCGAGTTCCCAGTCATGGGAAATGCTGAGAGCAATCCCTCTAGCACAGCTCTTTTTCCCCCTTAGCCTCATTCAGACAAAAATGCTATGAATAATGAAAATGGTAGAAAGCCCTTGATTAACTCAGGCTTTAGACAATTCCAACACTTGTAGCTTTAAAGGATGATAATTTTTAATAAAATAATTATTATGATCAATATACTTTACCTATTATACTGAATTTTCGCTTAACATAACCTACATATATCTAAAAAACACTTTCTTGCACAACAGATTACTTCTTCGATGTAAAGCACAGCCTGAGCTGCAAACGTGGATGTCAACAGTAAGATTACGTTTTATGCAGCTTTATATATATATATATATATATATATATAGTGTATATTTGTATGCTATTTAAAACATGCTCTGAAATGTCTCTGCTCATCTCATCAGCACGGTGTCACTCTCTCGCTCTCCTTTGCCCTCTAATTTGAATAATACTGGAAGTGCATTATGCACATGATTGGATGTAAAATCTTTTTATCTGCTCGTGACAGTAATATTGGATGAGAGGATCACACCCTGAAATGATGGCTGTGGTTAATTAGTGGTATATAGCCATGAAATCATATGAATCAGGGATTGTGTGAGTGGACAGCTGCAAAAAAGAAACTGCCATGTGGATGCCAACCATAAATGATATAGAAATGAGAGTCTGTATCTGATTTCATGGATTTACAAGCCACAAATTTAAGATTAAGAAGCTGAAAGACGTTAAGCAAATTTTTGGGGGGGATTATAAGCAGATATAGTGTACAAATAAAATGAAAGCTCTTTTTTCTTGTCTTATTAAAGACTGCCTTAGTTAACCTGTCATCAGCATATTTTCAGTATGTATAAAGAAACGCAGATGATGATAGAAGATGTGAGCATGATGATGCAATTCAGACGCAACTTTAAAAGTACAGAATTTTGCAGCTGTACGTGCTTCTGCATGTAAACTTTTTAAAGTGAATAACAAAGCATTAAATACACTATTAAACAGGAATATTATAACTAAAACTAAACCATTGAAATATATTTCATTTAAATAGACATTAACTGAAATAAATAAATAAATGACAAAAATTATTTCACTTTGCCAAAGCAACATTTTTCATTTAAGTTAGAATAACTTTTTGTAAAGACCTAATGCACACACAAAAAAATTATATTAAACAAAAAATAAATATAAATAAAATTACAAAAAATGCTAAAATAACAGTACTAAAACCATGCAACCTACAAAACCACCACATCTTTATACTTTAAGAATGTCTTTATTTGTTTAGACCTAAAACACAATGATGTTTAACACACATTTACACAGGAATGAGGTTTATTTGAGGAAGGAAATTAAGAGCTCTAAATAGAGAGCTCACGGATAAATCAGGCAGCATAACCTGAAACTACTAAAATAAATCTTACTGTGAGATTATTAATAGCAATCTTTATGATATATAAAATGTCATGTTACAGATCTTTCACACATTCCTATAAACAGGTTAAAAAATATACATTGTCTCACTGGTCCTATAGCCTTTAGAGAGTCCATTTACCATATGAATGATATACTGCTTAGTTAAAAAATGACTATTAATAGTCTTTTGTCACCAAAGCCACATTCCTACTATATTGCTATCTTACCTTAACCAGAGTAATATAAGTACAAAGGCAACTGGACAATTGAAAAATACAACAATTTTCCTGGGATTTTTTCATTGCTGGTGACACCTGAACATTTCATACAACATTCACTAGCTTCCTCTGTGTGACAATGTGCTTCCTATGATGTCATTGACCCCCTTAAACTCTCAATATATATTCATGGCACTCTATGATTGATATAAATGAGTAAAGTTTAGGTTTAGTTAACTTGCAACACATAAAGCCCCAATAAAAGAAAGCGACCGATTATGGAAAGAGTGACTGAGTTAGACATCTGAAAGCACATTAAAGGTGCATAAATTGTCTTATTAATTTACATATAAATAAAGGACTCTAATTGTCATTACTCAAATTAGTTTTAATCACCATAGCTTCTTTTTAATAATTAGCAACCTAATTTTCATCGTCTGTTCCTCTTAAAGCATCTGAAGTTACATGTTGAGGTAGAACAGAGACACCTACAGACTGTTGAGGGGAATCCTGATACAATTTGCTTTGGTACATTTAAGTGATAAACAAAAACGGCTGAATTTGCAAAGATGAGTGCAAATACTTGCCTGGTAATTTTAGTGCTACTTTGTAGTTTTACAAAATACATTTTACATTTTTAAACATCCACAGTGGTTATTATAGCTGACATTTTATTGCCACTGATAGTTTGGACCAGTGGAACTGTAAATCCTGTACTGAAAAGTCAGCTATACAGACAAATCAGTCTACACCACAGATCATTGAAGGACAGTTCAAGATACTGAAAAACTCATCACTGAGCAGAAAAGGCACGGAGCAGAAGACCTGCTTTTAAATAAATGTTATTATTATAGGCACAATATGTGAAATTAAAGTAAACTATTACAAGTCTGATACACAAGCTTTATGTAATGTAATAACGTATTTTTAAATGCAGCCAGATCTACCACTGGCCATATCCATTCATGCCGCTGTCCCCTGATGGAGTGATGGTGACTGAGTCGAGAAAAGGACGGAGTGCTTGTCCAAAAGGTCTATATGGAAAAGTAAATTAATAACTAATACCACAACTATTGTCAACAACAACAAATTTGATTTTAAAGCTGTAAGGGCAAACTTACGTAGCGAGCACTTCAGATGGGAGGTCAGTGATGTATGAGGGAATCTTAGTTCCTGTTAAAAACTGTGCAACCTCGGAGCTAAAGGTGTTACAGTTGTGTTCGAAGAGGTGGTATTTTTCAGGTCTGTGGAAAAAAGGAGAACATACAGGTTTGCACATTTGATTTGTCATTTCTGTAGTTAAAAATTCTGAGAGAATTCTTAAAAACATATGCCATACTTTGTCTTTGCATACTAAACTAAGACAATACGCCAGTCAAATGCAAAAAAAAGAATACTGACCTGTAAGTAGACTCCCTGAGCGAAGACAGATATTCCTGAAAAAGGTCCTGAGGAACTTCTGAGTTTCCAAGGTCCACTGTGGAATTGGGCATACCTAGAATAGTGCCACCCTAAAACAGGACAACATTTCAAGTTTATGATGGGTTACAGTCTTACAAAGCCTTTTATTGTTCAGGTGTGTTGAGAAACAAATGCTTCTTACCGGAAAGCAGCTCATAATGCCTCCTCCTCCAAAGAAAAACTCTTCCCCATAAACCACTATAGAGGTGTGCCTTCATTAAGTAATCCAAGAATAATAGAGTAAAAAAAGACCTGTTAAATACAACTGTTGCATTTACAAACTATAAGCATTTTCACTAGTGGTCTCAAACCTTTGGGCTCCTCTGTATATTAAATTATGTAGCCTGAGAGCTTCCAAATGAATTAAAAAAACGTACTCACCATATTCCCTCGACTTGCTTTCCTGTCAATGTAGATATTTGCAATCAGTTATACTTCCAAAGGTACATTTTTCTCCAGAATGTGTAAAATATCTTATTTCACTTTGGCTTTTCGACAAATAAACAAAAACAATGTGAACAACACTCAAACATATATTTCTATTCTAGAAGCATTACCACCTGCCTTGAAAAACTTTAGCCGGGTAACTTAGCTGCAGAACTCACCTAACATCATGGGACTCAGCTGACGGGCCAGTCCTTTTGACAGGTCATAAATGTACAACTTCACGTTGAAAGAACTTCCATCAGCCATCGCTATGCTTTAGACAAACGTGTGTTTGCAAACAAAAAACGCGAAACTAACGTTACAGCTAGCAAACTGAAACTTAGCTTTAGTTTCTGCCTCTGATTAAACTTGAAAAACCAGACTTCAGTGTATTGCTGGCTCACATTTACTTCATCGTATTAAACATTCACACAAGGAACACATTCGTTGTCGTTTTAAATTATTTTAGTATAATAATCAACCACGGGTTGTTGACAAATCCGGCGCAGCGTTCACGTCCGCCTCTTCACGGTGACACGGTGATATTTTGATACCGGTTATGACAAATGTGCTTATTCACTGGGGACCCGACCAATGGCAGCACAGATACATCTGTCAAACAGCTGTAATATCCTCCAAAACGCTAGATGGCGAATTTTACAAGAACAAACATGATGCTGTTTATGCTCACCGCAGAATCTAGTAGCAAGAGTAAGTCATGTTCGAGATTCGGTTCATTTGAACAGTTCGTTTTAATAAGCCAGTTCAAAACTCCGGTTTAGTGACTCTTTCCACATTACGTGGTCCCTGACATCCCGGCGTTTCACAAACATTTAGCTTTAAATCTTTAGTACAACCACATATGGACCAATACTGATATTTATTATAATATTTTGAATAGCTTTTAATTTGGTCGGTTCACTCGAGAATCGCTGTGAACCAGTTCGACTCGTGAACAGATACAGCTATCTATTGGGAACCGAGTCAATCTATTCAAAGAAAAGAACTGAGTAAAATAAAAGATTTGTTCAAGACCATGAAAATGTCTAACCTCCTATTTTAATGGTATTTTTTTTTATTACAAATGTAAACAAATAGTATTTTTTTAAACTTTAATTCTACGCGGGTCACAGGAACATTTGTTTACTTCCTCGTGCATGCATTAACCTGTCACTCCGCTCTTATTTCGCCATTGGTTAATGCCTTTCAATAGTCGCCTCTGATTGGCTATTGAAGCTGTCACTCAAATTGTGGCGCACTGACTGGATGGATGCATGCATGCGCGGTTGTAAAAGGATACAAAGTTCTATTGCTAAAAAGCAAAAAGTGTCTATTCTTAAATGTAGGAAAATTAAACATCCCTCAACTTTAATTGAAAACAACCCTAAAACGGTTCTTAGAGAAAGCGAAGAGTAATGGCGGAGTGGAGAGAGTACTATCAAAACGAAGACGATGGGGTTGAGGAGGAAGAAGAGGATTCTGGAGGTTAGCAAAGCTAACTGCATTAATTGTCCTGTTTGATATAAGTTTCACTCTTTGCACTTCATTAAACTTAACTTACTTGTATGATATTAAGATGCAATTAAATAAAAAACAATTTAATTATTTCAGGTGATTATAAAATCAGTGGCCGCGACAGTCTGGTGTTTTTGGTTGATGCATCCAAAGAGATGTTCATCAAGGGTGAGGATGGAGAGCCATCAAATTTTAACATGACTATGCAGGTGAGTCAAACTGTATTCATTCATTTTCATCAAATATTCTTGTTTTTTCTTCAGTGCTTATCTAATAATATTATGCTCTGTTCTATCTAGTGTGTACGTAGCGTGTACACTAGTAAGATCATAAGCAGTGACAAAGACCTGGTTGCTTTGGTGTTCTATGGGACTGAGCACAGCAAGAATCCAAGAAATTCCTTCAAGCATGTTTATGTCTACCACGACTTGGATTCCCCTGGTGGGTAACTAACGCTTTGCGCATGTTTAGAGTGCATATATGATGGTGAATTTATCTTGTGTACTGATTTCCTTTTCAGGGTCTCAACGTGTAATTGATATTGATAAAATGTTGGGTGAGAAAGGAGCACAATTTGCTGAAAACACCTTGGGGAGTGGGGAAACGTCCCTCGGAGAGGCACTGTGGTGCTGCTCCAACCTTTACAGTGACATCAAATTGCGACTGTCACACAAGCGCCTGATGATCTTCACTTGCAGGGATAACCCTCACGGAGGAGATGGTGCTAAAGACAGACAGGCTCGTACAAAGGCTGCTGATCTTAAAGAGACAGGTAGGCTGAGTACAACAGGAAAATAAAAGTATTACTGATGGGCAATTTATAACCTGTGTTCTGTTGTTACTCAGGTGTGGTCATAGACTTGATGCACCTTACAAAGCCAGGAGGTTTTGATGTTTCCATATTCTTCTGTGACATTGTAAGCCCTCCAGATGATAAAAGCGAGCTTGGTCTCCAGATTGAGCCATGCAGGAAACTAGAGGACTTGCAGAAGAGAGTCAGGGCTAAAGAGTTAAGGAAAAGATCTCAAAGCAGGTAAATGCACTTCCCACTTCCCAAGGATGCTTGTCTTTATGAAATTTATATAATTAATAATAAAAAAGAACTTATTTTCATCTAACGAACCAACTAGAAACACTTTTTTAAAGTTCCTGAGCTAAATGCAATGTTAGGTTATTTATTGAGGTCTTTGTCTGGTTGTAACACTGATTGAGACTTTTTCTACACACAGGTTGTACATTTTTCTAACCCTTTTGGTTTACAGGGTATAATCAGTGCTGATTTTTGGCTGTTTTTAAACAATAGATCATCTGGTGCAGATGTTTTTATTGGCCAGTACATTAGTGCATCCGTATGACTTTTTTTTTGCAATATTTATGCAAAGTTTAATTTTACTTGACCATATGCAAAAATAGCAAAATATAGTTTCTGGATCAAAATAGTTTAGAATGCAATTGTAAGAAATATCCATACTTGTTCATTATCTTAAAGGTTAACATTCTCTCTCGGAGAAGGTGTCAATCTGGCCGTCGGCGTGTATGTGTTGGCCAGGACTGCTGTGAAACCATCTGCTGTCAAGCTTCACAGAGATAGTAATGAACCAGTGCGCACTAAAACACGTTACTTCCATGCCCATAATGGGGGGATACTTTTGCCAAATGATATGAAGAGGGCACAGGTAATCAGTAATACTATCACAAAGCTACACTGTAATTTGCTCTTTGTTTCTGTTTCATCTAAATGTTACCATATTTTCTCATCATACAAAATTTACTACTTGTTATGAAGTTTTATGGGAAGAAACAGATTGTGATGGAAAAGGATGAGGTGGATGAGATTAAGAAGTTTGATGATCCAGGTTTGATTCTAATGGGGTTTAAGCCCATGGACCGTCTCAAACCGCACCATCATATACGGCCTGCACTCTTCATATACCCTGAGGAAGAGCAGATATCAGGCAGGTCTTCGTTTGCTGATGTCTTGAGCCCAAGCACCTTTTTCAGTTCAATACAGTTTTACTGAATTTTGTTGCAGTTTGGAAAGCTGATATGTATTTCTTTTTTTCATCTAGGAAGCTCCTGTATGTTTACAGCTCTGCTTTTGAAGTGCAGTGAAAAAAATGTATTTGCATTGTGCAGATATATTCCTCGTCGTAACACTCCACCTCGGTTTGTGGCACTGGTTCCCCAGAGAGAAGAACTGGATCAGAGTCAAACCCAGGCGACACCTCCTGGTAACTGCAATCAAAGCTGAACAATTTTATAGTGTTACTATTCACTGTATGGATAATTGATCTTTTTATACCTATCAAATAGTAATAATAAATTATGGGATCCTATATTTTAGGCTTCCATGTGATATTTCTTCCCTTTGCTGATGACATACGCACTGTGGATGCTCACGTGGGTCCCACAGCCTCTGATGAGCAGGTGGACAAGATGAAAGAGATTGTGCACAAGCTCCGCTTTAAATACAAGTGTGTGGTTTTCTACAAGTTGTGCCCAGTGCATTCTTCACCCATGTAGTTGTAGTTAATTTGTATTTCTAATCTTATTTTTCATAGGAGTGATGCATTTGAAAACCCAGTGCTACAACAGCACTACAGGAACCTGGAGGCTTTGGCTCTGAATATGCTTGAACCCGAGCCCATCGAGGATTTTACATGTATTTTTTGGGATTTGAAATGGTTTTAATTGTTCTATTTTTAATTCTATTACTGTCTGACACACTCTGTGTTTCCTCAGTGCCCAAGGTACAAATGATGGATGCTCGTCTTGGTCCACTGGCTCAGGAGTTCAAAGATTTAGTCTATCCTCCTGATTATAATCCAGAAGGGAAGCCTGCAGCTAAACGCAAAACTGGTGAGATTTCAGATGGTCTTACATTAAAGGAGAAGTTCACTTTCAAAAAAAACTTTTGCTGATAATTTACTCACCCCCATGTCATCCAAGATGTCCATGTCTTTCTTTCTTCAGTCGAAAGGAAATGAATGTTTTTGACGAAAACATTCCAGGATTTTCCCCCATATAATGCATTCTATTGGGACCCAAACGTCCACA